>JARYZH020000053.1:1184527-1345339 GCA_030021035.2 Notholithocarpus densiflorus | reverse complement strand
CTTAGTCATGCCTGATGTCCTCGGACCAGATGCTTTGGGGAAATTACTACACTTAGGTTTATTATAAAAGTGTTTAAACAGAACCTTAGTCATGTCTGATGTCCTCGGACCAGATGCTTTGGGGAAATTATTACACTTATGTTTATTATAAAAGTGCTTAAACCGAAAGTCAACACACTTATGGGTTATTAGGCAATGACATTCCATTTGCATGATCCAATAAAACTTAAGTTGTTGTAAAACCCTCTGGCCATGTACAACCCAATTAATTTCTTAGTGTCTTTTTCATATAATATATTCACTGGAATTTAAGTTATAATGTATTCATTAACAAGAGCCTTAGTGTATGAATAAAAGTTATCTCAAACCTTAACAAAAGCAAGTGACAAAAGTATAAATGCAAAAGGTAAGAAAGACAAGTCTATTCTTTAGTCAACAGAAGAATAAATACATCATAAGTGTATACAGAAGCAACACTTCAACAAAAAAGGGGTGGCTACACTTAAACAAAAAAAAAAAAAAGAAAGGAGATTTCTACAGCTATTCTTTCAAAGGCTGAGAATCCTTCTCGGGAGATTTAGCTTTGGCCTTGACACCTCCAGCATCAGACTTCTTCTCAGTCGCCTTGGCTTGAGAAACCACGTCCTTGATGGTAAGGGAATCCTCCACAGATTTGTCTTTAATGACCCCCTTGGTGGCCCCAACAGCTCCAATAGGGGCACTGGCAGTAGCTATCTGCTCTGGAGGAGGGAGAGGAAGGCTAATCACCGTCGGAGGACTGGTCGGAAGTTCCCTGATGGGTTCAGGGAAAAACACGTTCTCGGATATCCTTAGCTCTGAATCTACAGGGACCCCTGCACGATTAAGTGCCTCCATCCATGTCTCTGTGCAGTATTCCCTGCACAAATCAGCCACCTCCTCAGCCAACCTCTCCTCCGTTTCCCTTACCCCACGTTCGTAGGCCGCTTCCTCAGCGGACTTAGCAGCCTCTGTTGCTTTTTGTGTTGCCTCCTTAGCCTTTTGTAGTTCAGCTTTCAGGGCTAGCACCGCTGCTTTCTCAGTGGCAAGATTCAGCTGGGTCGTATAGAGTTGTTTTCTCTGGTCCTCGGCCTGGGCCTCGACGTTTTTCAACCCAGCCTTGGCGCTTGCGCATTCTCGCTCGGCAAGCTTCAGCTTCTCGGCCAGCTGCAACTTCTCATCTTTCAGGCTCCCTAAGTTCTTCTCAACTTCACGGCGAGAGTGGGACTCAGCTTCGCATCTGTTCTGAGCATTCCGAACCCACTCTTCGGCCACATAGATTTGTTGAGTGACCTGCATAACAGTGGCGAGGAGGACATATAAGTAAAAGCAAGTGTGATAATATTGATTAGATACTTAACCTTGTATGGTTTAAATCATTACATAAATCTAACTTACCAAGGCAAGATCCTTCTTCAAGGACATGAAGAGATCGGGCTGCCTGGTGCGCCGAAGGGCCTCCATGTCTCGTGGGAGCAGGAGGGGTTGCTCTAAAGCCTGGGCCAGATGGGCTGAGTGACCTCTCTGGGCCTCCCGGATTGTGGCATCCCATGGAATTTGAGCCCCATCCAATTCAATCCGAGGGGCCCAGAATCGTTGTTGTCTACGCACCTCAGCCTCCTCTCTACTATCAACAGAACTTGCCCTATTATCTTTCGGGTCTTTTGTCTTCTGTTGTTTGGAACCCCTCGGAGGAATCACCTCGCCTTCTTCGAGCTCCTGCACTGGCCTCTTCTTTTTCAAATCAGGAATGGCGCGAAGTGCTAGATCAGCTGGAAGAGGAGGCGGAGGGGGTAGACTGGCAGGAGCCAAGGCCTGGGATGGGCCCTTCGTGACTCCCTTCTTGCCTCTGTTGGCCACCAAACCTTTCAACGATGACCTCTCCTTTGGACTCATTTCCCCGTGTTCTTCTGAACTTGAATTTACTCGGGAAATGATTAATGCTGGCTGGATGGCTACGGAGAGCCTGTCTGCGTCGTCCTCCGAGTCCGAGAGCTGCACCGGCTCCTCTTGTCTACCCTCTTCTCCTTCAAAGTGGAACTTGTCTATCTCTTCGTCTAAAGATGCCCGCGAAGAAGCAATTTCTTCTTCCTCGGCTACTTCAACTCCGAGAGGGACCTGTCGTAGTGGAAGCACAAGTGGGGGAGGGATCTGAGAGACGGGTAGAACGACAGGAGGCAGGTCTTCTCGAGACAGAAAATCTGGTTTTGATACGTCAATACGATTGATCCGACGATCCCCAGCTCTGATAGCGTTTCCAACCTCCTGGAAAATCCTTGAGATGGGTTCGAAATCTAGGATGAGGTGGACAGCTCGTAGTTGTCGATCCTCGCTCACAAAAATCTCCGACCTAAGAAGATAGTTGAGGGCAACCACGTTTGTATGACTCAGCCGAGGAGCAACGAGTGTCCTATCTGCAAAAGTAACCAAAAGGTCAGGTGCGATTGAACAATGAAATCTATTATCAAAAGAGATTACAATGCGGAAACATGGATGGAGGATAAAGACTAAACCCTATGTTAAGGGATCTAACTCTAGGGTACCCCACCTGTCTCTCTCTCCCGAGTTGGGCAGGGTCGACCATCGTGCCATGCCCCTGAGGCGATGAGGTAGTCATCTTTCATCCCTTTATTGGACTTGGGGAGACACGAAATGAGCCTCACAACGGACGACCTGGACTTGAGATAAAAGCCTCCGTCGACTTGTGAGTGGCACTCGTACAGGTGAACCACATCATGCCAGGTGAGGCCCAAATGGAGATGCTGTTCCAGAGCATCGATACACCCGAGAATCCTAAACATATTGGGTGCGCATTGGTGAGGGCACAACCTATGATTTATAAGGTACTCTCGGGTTATCCTACCCATTGGAAGGGTCATTCCCCCTTCTATGAAGGCTATTATAAGAATAGCTACCTCTCCGGCCTCTCTAGGTATAACAACCTCTTCTGAGGAGCAATACCGCAGACCAACCTCCTGAGGTATATGGTATTTCTGCTTAAAGGCCTCTATTTTGGCTGGGGAATCTACTAGACGCTCAAATCTACCCATATTTCACAACCTAAAGACAGAATGGACGATTTTAGAGAGTAAGAAAAACAAATAAGGTAGCCGAGGGGACAGACCGACGAGCAAAATCTAACACAAAACTAAATAGACTTACGGGATTAAAAGTGCTAGTATCTGAAAGCCTACTGAGAAGACCTTCGAGGACCTCTTAAGAGAAAGAACGACAGAAATTTGGGAGTTGGTGTTTTTAGAAAGTCAGGAACGTTAAAGTTCTCTGGAGCGCTTGAAGTTTCTTTGGAGAAGAAGGTGAATGATTTCTCAAGGCTTTATATTAGCAGAGAGAGGGAGATGGGAAATTATCCCGCTCATAAATTCAAGGGAAATACCAGTCATTGGATCTGCGCATCAACCGTTGGATGTGGGAGACAAGACGCCTCCTGGAGTAATTAATAACTGCTTCGGGGATTGCGAAGCGTCAGAAGTTATCATGAAATGCAAATAAGGCGCACCCCCGCATGTGCGAATTAAATGTTCAGTCTTTATCTCTTGAAAGTCAAAACCTCACTTTTTCTCCTCGGATGGGAGGGAAAATTGAAGTTTTGAGGGGCTATTGTGGGGACAAATAACCAAGATTCACACATCTTGGGCCGTGGGCTTTGTCCGAGGAGGTCTCATGGGCCGAGCAATATGGCAGCTATCAAAGCATTCTACTTTCGAAAGATTCGCACATAGGACCGGCGATTCCGTCCGAGGAGGGTATAGTCCTCGGATATAGAGTTTTTGGTTCAAGGAAGAATCCCAGTGGCTAAAGTAATCCTCCTGAAATCCCCAATGACAGAAACAAACTCGGTGAGCTTACTGGGAAGGAAAAGATCCCCGAAAATATCTGAAGAAAAGCTGCTACCACCACATTAAATACCCTGCAACTACTTTTCTGGCCGCATTTATGTGGAGAAGACCTCTGAACAGTGCTACCAAGACTATGACCTCTCACAGGGAGGCCAAAGAAAAGATCTGATGGGATAAGTATCAAGGGGCACCTTAGATGAATGACAAGTGTAAGGATAGGATGCTTAGAATATGATTATATAATGTCATTCCTCCTCCATTGGAGGGGGATCGGTCTTTTTGAAAGGGAGGAGAGAGAAAAACAAAGGAAAAGGAAGAGTAGAACGTGAACAACATAAAAGGATTCCTCCTCGGACCTAAATAAAACAGAATTGTTCCAAGTTATTTCGGTGTGCTTTGGGCCCTCTAATCTGCTTTTTAGTTCATTTTTAAGAATAGGTAAAGCGAAGCCCTCACCATTCAAATCTGATTCTTAAGCCCACTCTCTACAAATACATATTGCAGTGGACTTATTGGGCCCGGGTCTTGCGTGCTTTGGACTGGGGTGCACCAATTCGTTACGCTACAACTGGCATGCCGGTGGGTGTTGTCGCTGGTTTGGGCAAGTGTGAGAGAGGTCAAGTAAAGTATGAGAAAGGGGGAGAGAGTCGGGTGTGAGGCTGTGAGATTTTTGTAAAATGTTTTACACTTGTTTTTTTAGTAAAATATTTTACAAGTTTTTACGCATCAAGTTTTAGTCAAAAAGGAAAAAGTTTTACAACATTGACTATATTTTACATGCAATCAAACACTTGATATTGGAAAATATTTTATGGAAAATATTTTACATAACATGTGAGACATTTGGTATGTCAACACCACGTGCAGCAGCATCAGTGCATACAAGAATACCACCTTTCTCTTTGAGATCAGTTGAGCTCTGGGAACGTTCCTCCAAGGAAATATCCTAATGGTAAAATGCCATCTTTCAACAATATATTTCCACTGCTTCTGCAGCCTCAACAGTATTCGCAAACACCATGGTTCGGCATTAAGTAGCTTTAGATTTAAAATCTTGATTCACAGCATTTATGAGTTCATCCACCTGAGTCTCAGTTGTAACTTCAATCCACCTCTGCTTCAATCTGAAATGGAATTGAATCAATAATCACCAACTCTTATGCATTTCCACATGCATCATAACACCAAAGAGGTTATTTAGTAGAATACTTTTTCTTTTCTTTTTTATGACGGCAAGCCTCTTCAAGGCAGGGCTATGTTGTGACGGCAAGCCTCTTCAAGGCAAGCCTCTTCAAGGCAAGCCTTTTCTTTTCTTTTAATAATGCTCATCTACAGAATATTTCAATGTACCAAGCAAGGGATTAAATTGTCATTTATTGGCCCTGAAGTGGTCCAAAATTTATAATCTGAACTCATGCCCACTGATAGCATTTAGGCATTGACAATGTGAATCAAAAGGATCACCATGGAAATATAGATGTAGACGTATATGCATCCATATATGAACATAGTGCATGGAGTAAACATCTCCAACCATGTGTATGATTTCATCATTTCATGTGCTATGGCACCATAATATAATTCTTTTGCATGGTTGTAAACAGCCTTATAGTGGGCTAAATGTAAGTGACTGAACTGGCATTTAGCAATTGTTGTTAAGATAAGTCATTAGATCACCATACACTTACTCTTTATAGGAAGAGTCCTAAGTAGTACATAATATAATTAATATACATACTATAATTTATATATATATACACACACACACACAGCATTGTGATACCGAAAATTTTCCATTGAGCCAGCAGTAAACCTAATATTTCACCATGTGTTACTAGCAAGGGGAAAAGAATATCACTAGAGAAAATAGTGGGCAACCAGAAATAGATGGGGCACCTGGGGTTGTGACAATGGAGGTAGTTTCCACTGACCCAATTGGCATCTGTAAACATCTGTTTCAACACTGCCCCAGCAGTTTTCTTTCCATTTACTGTAAGGGTGGCTGCAACGCAAATGTACTGTTTACTGCTCTCATAATTTTTTCTCACTCTCCTCCAGTCTTTTGTTTTATTAGACCCAGCTTCAACATCCTCTGCTAAGTCATCAACATGAACATCCTCAGAATTTTCCTCCCCTTCTGATATGATGTCAGTTTGTAGGTCCTCCTTATCCTCTAAAGTAAAGTGTGATGAAGGTCCAGACTCCAATTCCACTGGTAACTCAGATACAGATTCTTTTGACTGAGGCAATAGCTTTTCATCAAAACGTAGCATGTTTAATAGACAGATAACTTTATTCTGGAAGCCCCCACAAAGAAGTATACCTGCCTCATCTAACACCTGCAAGTTATAGTAAATAGATATGTTACTCATAAATAATGTGATCTCTCCTATGTTATCATTCTGCCAAATCAGATTTGGGATTATTGAGATAAACAACATAATTATGCATGGTTAGTTACACAAAAAGCATACCACATATTTTACCCCACGCATAAACTCCAAACAACGGCGTTTATCTGGGTCAATATTATTCAGGAGAGCAGATGGTGTCTACACAAGAATATCGGGCTCATTAACTGGCCATCCCTGCTGTCAAAGTTTCTTATTTGTGAGAACCAAAAAATCTTAAAATGTCTACAGACATACCCCCAAAGAAAACTGAACCCAAATCCCTTCAATTAACACACTATGCATGTAAAGGCTTATTAGCCCATATCTATCACAAGAATAATTTGCAAATAAAGCACCTGCCCATCACAGACAGCTGCAACTTTATGAAGTGGTTTACCATCATCGCCACAAAGACATTCACCATCCGCACCACTTGCTCACAAAGCAGCACATTTGGGCAAAGAAGAAGAAAAATCCTTTGGGATTGGATTGATTCTTGATCAGAAACAGTAGTTACAGAATCATCATGTGCAGAGCAGAGCATATTGATCATGGGAATCAAATATCCTTGTTTTTTTACCTCTACCGGTCTCTGCAGCTACAACCACATCCTTTCCCGAAAGTATAGCTGGTACATAAGCAGCCTATATTTCAAATAAAAATATCTTAATAACAACCCTCACTAAACTCATAAACAATAAAAGCACAAGGATTTGGATTTCAATCTTTAGTTTTAAATGACTTGAATAAAGTATGAAATGATAGAATTTTCTTCATTGATGAAATTTGTGAAGGGATTGAGCTTTATCAATGCGTTGATTTGAAATGATTAAGTGTAAAATGTCATTTCACATCCATAATATCAAGTGTTTTTCCTTAGCAAAATCTAAAAACCTTACCTCATCATGCGCTGTTAAATTTATATCAATCAATTTATACTACTGAAAACCAAATGGAACCTAAGAATTACAAAAAGAGATCCAAAACAAAGCCTTTAAAAAGTGTAGTACAGAATTTTTCACTAATTAAGCACAGCATTGGCCAAAGTTTCCATCTTTTCCCCTCAAAAAACAAAACCCACAATTCTAAATTTGTTGTTTTTCCCTCAATGCCTTGCATTTCTCTGCAAACAATCAAAGAGAAAACATTGACCTTCATGCTATGATTCAACGGACGACTGAACAAGGCCAGGGTGTGTCTGTGTACCTGAACCAGAATGCCGGCATTATAGAGAGAGTCTGAGAAAGCTTATTGGACACCCCGAGGGATGCCCACGACACGTCTTCATCAGCATAAAACGTGTCAGTGTCAGTTCCCTTCCTTCCTGCAGCAGCAGTGGCGGAAGCAAAAGGTCTAACTCTGCTTGGGTATGGTTTAGATTTACTTCATTTCGTCAATGTGTCATGCTTAGTTGTCTGTTAAGTGTCAAATTAATCAACAACAACTTCAAACAAACATAGAAGGTTTAAAATCAAATTAATACAAATTTAGAAAAGGGTGTGCAAATATGTTGTTGTGCCAATTTGGTAAAGTATAGTACTGTAGTGTAGTACATTAACATGAGGCAAATATAAAAATTGAAACTTCAAAGAACAAAATCAAAATTACTCCAAATTTTAGGGGTTAATTTGTAATTAGAAAATAAAATTCCATCATTTTCGGTTACAAGTTACCATGTACAAAAGTCACTTGGCTTGTCTTCCCACATGATAAAAAATCAGGCATAGGCGTTGTTATAGAGATCACAAAGGCTTAGTGATTGCATCATGCTCAAAGCTGGTACACCAGGAATTATGCAGTGCTGATATTGAGCCGATAGCTGCGGGTTGGGCTCTTTCTATTGCACTGAAAGTGGGAGTGAGACGGGCTGTATTGGAGGGAGACCCATTGACTGTCATTGAAGGGTTAATGGAGGAAGAAAGGTTGCTGGTACCACTGGGTTTGCTCATTGAGGATGCCAAACAGTTGTCTCAACGCTTCGATGAATTACTTTACTCTCATACAAAGAGGGAATGTAACACTTTAGCTCATAGTCTGGCTAAATATGCCGCTGGCATTCTAGATTTTTTAGTTTGGATGGAGGATGTTCCTCCACAATTTCACGATGTACTTCAAGCTGATTAATTAGGCTTATCTGAATTAAAGCAGTTTCCATGTTTTCCCCCTCAAAAAAAAAAAGTCACTTGGCTTGTAGTTGTAGGAGAAGCAAAGAGACTGATAACAATGGCGCCAAAGACATCGAAAAACAAAAGTACACCTCAAGACCCAGATGGGATTTTCGCAGGAATGGTTGTTTTCTTAGTCCAACATGGAGTTCACCCTCGCCGACTATAGGTTCTAACTCCATCCACCTTTGTACTTTGTTTTATCATATGATCAAACAAAACTTAGTTACAGATCTCAAGTGTTCTACATTAACTTCTCCAATTATATTCTAACCCATACATAAACTGCATTTATTTTCATTCTCTTTGAGAAAGTTAACATTAATTTTGTTGTATTGGTCAATGCAAGAATTTTATTGTAACTAAGGAATTTGTACCTCAGTTTTGCCCATATATCACAAACCCCACCTAGCTACACAATATTTATTTGCATTTGAATCTTTCTGTCTCTTTTTTTGGGGGGTGTATAAAGATTTGGAAGCAGAAACTGATGCAAATGGGGGCTGCAATAGAAGAGCGCTTATCCAAAAGGGTCACTCATCTATTTGCTATGAACTCAGAAGCTCTTCTCAAAAAAGTGGCCGCTGAACGCTTGGAATGCTTTAAGGGAGTGAGTCTCAGTTCTTGTCTCTCTGTTTGAGCATGATTTTCATTTTGTATGATGGTTTACATATTCCTACATTGTTGCATCATTTAATTTAATATGGTCTTACTTACAAGTTTGACATATAACTTTAAGTCTAATTATATTGTTTAAAATTTTATTACTTCCATTCAGTTTCTTAGTTAGAGTTCATGATTAATATTTTACTGGAGGACCAAATTAGCAGCTAAATTTACTTGCTAAGATTGAAGTTTGAATGCGATTTGCTGTTTGCTTAAGGGAATTTTTTTTTTAAATGGGGCCCACCAAAAAATGCTTGAAAGCCCAAAAAACTGGCCTTTTTGTGCTTGCAAAATGCACACAAGTGTGCTTAAAATCATAGCAGCTGACAAAGATTGTAATCAAAGTGGTGTACAGTGTACTTTACCTCTATGTTATCTTATGTTGGACTCTTGTTTAGTTGAGTTTAATGACCCACCTCAATTATGGGAAATCAGTTATGGTCTAAGGAGTTACACTTAAACTACTACATTGCCTACATTAAAATCCTCAGAGGCTGTTTTTCAGGAACACAGAATATAAAGGACATGTCATGGCAAGACTCTCTAGTTAGGTATAGGCCAAGTTCAACATTCAACTCTGTAGGACTTCTCTATCAAGTAGTTTCTGATAAATTATTTTGACTTGTTTCTTGAGAAAACGTGATAATTTTGTTAGATTAGATTTTTTGTCTTCATATATCATATTCATCTATGTACTATCACTTTTTGCAGAGGGCTCTCCTTTATCAGTGGCTAGAGGACAGCTTGAGATTAGGAGAAAAGGTATCTGAGGATTTGTACAATATTAAAGTGGACTGAGAAGGAGATAACATCCCAGACAAGTCTTTAGTTCCTAAAGAAGCCAACAAAAACACTACTAGCGATGAAGAACCATCACATAGCAAAAAAATCAGATCCTCTCCTGAAGATTCAAAAAATATAAATGCAGAAAGCAAGGAAGATGCAAAAAGTAGTGCTCTATATGACACACCGAGTACTCCCGGAAGTTCTGATGATTCACCCAGTACTCTAAGCCCAGTGAATACCAGTCCACTGACCCCAGATCCTTTTAATAAGGATGTAAGAAGCCAATAATACAGATATTCTCTGGAACTTTGCATTGGAAATTTTGTAGCCACGGCAATTGTTTTGTGGAATTTAGGCTTTCTTTTCTTTTTGCAACTAAATACTTTTACTATTTTCCATCAGGTTGACACAATGCAAACATCCTTGCCATATAGTCCTCCTGATTTAAACAGGAATATAACCGAGATATTTGGAAAGCTTGTTAACATATATAGAGTTGAGACTAAAATAAATTTTTTATTTTTGGTTGTTTTTTTTCTTTGACCTCTTGGTGATCTGATTCCTTGTGATTATTGCAGCATTGGGTGAAGACCGGAGGTCATTTAGCTACTACAAGGCCATCACAGTTATTGAGAAGTTGTCCTTTAAAATTGACAGTGCAGACCAGGTCAAAGAGCTACCCTCAATTGGGAAGTCACTGCAAGATCATGTAAGTGAACATGCTCATGAGTAGATGCCTGCATTATTGGCCTATGTTGTTTACTTGGCTTGTCTTTAAAAGCTTAGTCTTTTATCTCAAGTTGGTCATCACATGAATTCTATACAAATGCTAAACATTGCACTTCTAAGAATGGTACAGCTGACTAGTTTCTTAGTCACTTACTTGACCCCTTTTAAGTTTGAATAATAGGGTAGTTTATCATTTGCCTATATGAATGTTGAATATATGATTATGAGTCACTAGGAAATTTTTTTGCTAAGTCATGAGTCTCATCATGATATTGTTACATGCTTAGCTGAATTGTGCTCCACTGAAAATAACAATTAGTGGACAAAAAAAAAATTCCCTTCTACCTATATGAACATGAAACCATTACTCTATGACTCCGTATTAATTTCCTTTAACAGTGCAATTAGAAAATTAATATTTGCTATCAAGATCCATCTTTCTAGCCTTCTGAACAATTCTCCAATGTGAGATTTAGCAAGGGAAAAGAATCTCTCAAGGACATGCTTAAGCTGCTGAAGATAAGGCTTTACTCCTATGGAACAACAACAAGATTATGAGGTCTCTTTTAGCTATTGAGGAAATGCATTAATCTGTTACTTACATAACAATAAACCTACTAAACCTGACAAAGCGTATTACTCCAAAAGATTAAAAATATATGGAGTCCACTGGTTAGTCCCTTCCCCTTTTCAACAACATAGGTGGAGATAAACAAGTTTGCTGATTCTAAGCCTATCAATTTCAGGGTGGTTCACTGGTTCTAACTTCTGAGTATTTAATGGAATGAAAAAAATGCGAGACCAAGGCAATAGAGGGAGTCAATAACTCTCACAAAGCCAGCCTGATTAGCTTAAGGATCATTAAGAATTCAGAACAGGAACCTTTTCCTTAGTGCTATAGCCCATGCCATGGCAGCAGCAATAGCATTTGATTCTATGTTACCTAGAATGTAGATTACTATGATACACAGAACAAGAACTTAAGTTAAAAAAAGGGTAAGCTTACACAACTTTTTGAAAATGTTTTAATTTTAATATTTTGTACATTAGTTTGGGATCCTTACACATAAGAGTTACAATCAGAATTTAGAGAAGCCTATGCTGTAAAATTATGCACTCTCTGGTGTACAGGATGCTTTAAATTCTATCATCTAAAGTTTACAGATTGTGTTGCAAAGGTCCTCAGTAAAACTAGAATTTACTATCATGAACTGCTAAATGCATCATGAGTTATTTACATTCTTTCTGATTATTAAGTATCTTCTTCCTTATTATCACCTTTTTGAATAAAATGATTATTCCATTAATTTGGACTTGCTTTCGTGAATCTAGTCTTTATATGTCAATGATTGAAGATCCAATGATTGAAGATCTTATTCTTTTAATATTTTTTTTGAAGTTTTATATTCTGGAGCTTCTTTATTGGCACTATGTACAGTGACTAGCAAGAAAGAAATTCCATTCTATTCGGAGTGGGTTTTAAATTGTTTATCCACTTACGCAGTATTGGAGATTATGAATATATATACATATATACAAGCTATATCTGACTATAATTCTTATCTTTTTAATAATCTTTCTTTCAACTGCATTACCATTTGCAGGTACGAACAATCACCTTATTTGGCGAAGTTTGGGGTATTGGTCCTGCCACTGCCCTTAAATTATATGAGAAAGGGTATCGTACACTAGATGATCTGAAAAATGAGAATTCATTAACAAATTCACAGAGAATTGGGTTAAAATATTTTGATGATATCAAGCAGAGGATTCCACTTCATGAGGTCTGATATCCATGTTACTTCTTGGAATTTTGCATTGCTAATCTGGAAGGTCTAGATTTACTTCACCTTGGATGTTTTTGAAGTTATTTCTGATTCCACAGGTTCAAGAGATGGATCTTCTTCTTCAGAAAGTTGGGGAGGATATTTTGCATGACTATCACTTTTTCTTTGGTGCAAATGCTTCCTGCCCAAACTTTCTTTTAGCAATAAATGTGATTTCTTTTTCTGTGTGTGTGTTTAGCATTATAAATTAGTTGGTTAATATCAGGTGACAATGTTAAATGAACTGATTATATGCTGAATTTAATTTTGGTTCATCATTGTTATTCAATTAGATGTGGATTGAGATATAATTCCTTGACAGTCAAATTTCAAGGCAAAAGTATTGTTTATAATTTTAGCATTAATAATGCATATTTGTATGTGGGTTATCCTACTATTTTGATGTCTGTCTTGAAGGTGAAAAAGAAGGCCAGTCTTTTCTGGTTAATTCTCTTAGTTGACTATCTTTTCACGTATACACAGCCACCTTTGGTTGTATACAGCTTTTAATTGTTTTATGTAGAGTTGCAGAAATGTATATGATTGATTTCGTGAGACTTTTATTGCATATATTACATTTTTGTAGGTATAACCAAGGGATATATATGCATTTGGACTTATAGCTTGGACAGGGAATGATGTGTTAAATAGGAGGTATATCTCCTTACTGACTATTGAAATCTGTAGTTTCTTAAATATTCTAGTTTATGCAGCGTTTGCCTAATGAAAACAAAAGAAGTTCACAGAATGTATGTCTGATCCCTCTGCATAGGATTTTGTAGGCTTAAAAAAAACGTGTCAGCTGTGCCAAATGTTGTATATTTGCAAATGAACAAAGGATGAGGGTGATGCATCTATCAAAAACATTTAATATTGGAAAGAGTGTAGTGCTGCTGTTGAATAACATGTCTAGCAATTGTTGTATAAATTTCTAAGTAATATGCTATATTGCTATAAACAGAAGCTGAACAAACATATTTTGGAAAGCAGTAGATTAAATTAGAGGGAAACAAACAACTAGCTTTTTTTATAGTACTGACAATTATTTCGTTTGCTACCAACAGAATGGTGTTGTCTTTCAGAACCATTCCCTGTAATTCTCATACCAAATTGATTCACTTTCTATACGTACTCCATATTTTGCATCAATTTTAGAATGTCTTCATTATGCTTGGGCAATATTTATGACAAATAGACTTATGGATCAATCAAGAAATTTTTTTTTTTAAAAGAAATTCAAAACCACCCACGGTTGAGTAAAAGTTTATACGATTTACTTGATACTTGGGTGTAGGTTGAGATTGCTGGCAGAATCTAAAGGATTCAGGCTTGATGATACAGGGCTGTTTCGAGCTACTCATGGTTCAGGCGGTAAACGGGTATTGAGTTTATATGAGTTTGTTGTACTTTCACTTGTTTTCATGGTTCATCTAGCTTTAGCATGCATTGTTCAATTGCAGGGAACAAGAGCTAGTGCAAGTTTGAAATTTAACACAGAGAAAGAGGTTTGATTTCCTGGGATTTCCTTGGCTTGAACCACACGAAAGGAATCTGTGAGCTGTGAATAGTTTGTACAAGCATGCTGTACATAAGAGTTACCATGCTTGGTTTTGCACCATTATAAACAAAAACCTCCCTCACTCCTTTGTTGGCTGAGAGTTTTTTGGCATGCTTTCCTTGTAAATTATGATATAACAACAGGTCAGAAAAAGAGGGATTTTTCTTTGGCATGCTAGCCTTGTAAGCAATGTAATTCAAACAAAGGGGTCCAAGTAAAAACAGTGATGCCACTACAGGGTTGAGCTTTCGCTTTGGTCCTCAATTTCCACTGCATGATAATTTTTTTTAGCACTAGAAATATATGGCAAGGAAAGGATTAGAGGGAACTGGGAAGAAAGGGTGAGGGTGAATAACAAAGAAAGAAGAAACCATCCATGTGATATGATAATGAACCAGTGGTTAGATAGCCAACTTGTCAATGGGATGGATACCTACAAAAACAAAGACTGCCTTGGGTGGCACTAGTGTGGCATTGGCTTAAGCATTGTGATGCCTAAGTTAGTGATGATCTAACCAAAAAATAGTTTTAGGAGGATTTATGCACTTAAATTCAATTACATTATGTGGGTTTAGAAAATTCAAGCATTGTTAAATCCAAACTGTATAAATTAAATACTTCATCTGTTGGATTTTTAATTCTCTGAATAAATGAATTCATTTAGCAGAAACAAGAAAGAAACAAACAAAAGCAAAGAGGAATCGGTATATCTTACTCTTTGATAGAAACCAAAGAGGTTAACGAGGAGATGGTTGGAAGCTCACATGCAAAACAAGAGGCAACGTTATGAGCTACAAAATTAAATTCCTGCAAACATGGAAAAAATCTCAGTCCATAAAAAGGTGGGTAATGGAGTAGGGTCTTTACTTGGAATCACAGTAACTGTTGAATGAGGGATTTCTGGAGGCCCAAGAAGTTGAGATGGAGTAGGGTTTAATTCTGCAGAGCTAGGACAAGATAAACAACACCTTAAAGACAATGCACCAGAAATGTTTCTTAAACCAGAACCAGTCCACCTGGCTGCAGTAGCTCCAGTCCTTTTGATAGAGATGTGAAAGAGTGAAAAACCAAGGCAACTCATATTACTACCTGAAGAGAATTAGTTTAAGATCAAGGGACATAGAATCAGATATAAAAGGAAAATGCTAGATGACAATAAAACTAACATAATATCACAGTATGAGTCTGATAAGTGTGATAGACAATTCCACCACTACAAACCTTCCAAAAGAAGACGAGAGCCAAGCTACCAATTGGAATCCACTGCAGACTTGATTGTTGAGTTCACTAAGGTTGCAATAGAGAATTTGTTAAAAATCTCCACTTGACATCCGCCTGCGCCTAAACGATTCAGATATATAATTTTTAAATTTGTAATTTCTATATCAATATATAATCTTTTCATTCCTTATCACTTTATAATCAGTTGTTTAGATCTCTCACTGTGGAATTTTTAGCCTTTAGTTCTTATAAATTAATTGTGTAAGTCAGCTACTTAGTCACTGCCATCAGTGTTTGTTTTTGACACTTACAAAAATGTTTATTTTCAGATTTGTAGGCATAATTTATGTTTATTTTGGGTTTTAAAAATAACTAACAACAATCAAAATGTTTCAAAAATATATCTAAAATTATAATAGTGCAAAAAAAAAAAAAAAAAAAAATTGTTCTGCTGGATAACATTATATTTGTGAATTATATAAATTAATAAATAATTAAAGACATAAAAACATACAAATTTATTAATAATAACAACTAACAAGAAACAATCTTAACTAAACCAACCTAAACTCTAATTATTATTATTTTTAATCCGAGAGAGAGTGAGACTAACTAGTCCAGAACAATCGGTCTCCTATCCAAACCAAGTATTTGACCACTCAGTCAATACTCAATACCTAGCGAGAGAGAGAGATGGAGTTTTCCGGAAAATAAAAAAAAAGGAAACAGTGAAGAGTACGGTTGTGCGAGTGAGAGAGGGAAAGAAAAAAAACTCACAGTAGGTCGCCGGTCGCTGTGGGTCGCCGATCTAAGGCCGGCAGTCATCTTCACTGAAGCATTTTATCAAACATATAAATGTATATGTCAGTTTTTAAAAACACAAAACAAAACACATCTCTGTAAAAAAAAAAAAAAAAAACCTTCCTGCAACGTCAGGTGTTGGAAGTGGTGAGAAACTTCCGACGTTGGGGGTTGGAGACAATGAGAAGGAGAGACGATTTTTGAGCATTTTCCAACGAGACGAAGGCAGGTCTCGTCGGAACTGGTGATCTTCGGAGGCGATGCTAGGCAGTAGCTGTCGAGCTTTGGAGTTGAGAGAGAGAGTAGATGGAGGTGCTGGTGTGTGCTGGTGTGCAAGAGAGATAAAATTTTGATTTTGCATAAAAGTAAAGCGTGTTATTGATTTTTTTTTTTTTTTTGAGAATGAGCGTGTTATTGATTTAAATGGCGGGACTTCGGAAAATTTTCAAGGGCACTTTTGCATTTTTGATTTAAATGGGCTAGTATACTGAGTATACTGATCTGTCTTTTTGTTATACAGGTGTCGAATTTTTATTGGAGCATGAAACACCATGCTGATCTGGTATTCTAGAAACGGCACATACTTTCTCGCGGTTATTGTAACTCTCTCAAAAAGTAGGGAGTTATTGTATCCATAATAACGTTATTTTTATTTTTTAAAAATATGTGTGGGTAAATTTTTTTATAAAAATATATATAATATTATTTAAAAACTGAAAATATATACCAAACTGGCCTATAGGATATAAGTGTTTTTTTTTTTAAATCATATAGAATACAAGCTAGGAACCAATGGTATGAGGAGAAATCATATATCATTTAATCATATAATATATAATAAAAGTTGGGTTTAGAAGTCGTGGTTACGCTAAGTGGTTACATTAAATTGCAGAAATTTTTTTAGAATTTTAAAAAAATTAATATAATTTTTTTTGTACTCATCTTCTTCTCCTATAATTTCTAAATTGATAAAAATCTTAATTTGATTACAATTCAAACTCTTCATCTAATCTTTTTATTATTATAATTTATAAGTTGATAAAAAAAATTAATTTGATTACAATTCAAACCCTTCATCTAATCCTTTTTTTATTTAAATTATATAACTACGTGTAAAAATTAAAAAAAAATTAAAAAAAAAAACAAAACAAAACGTAAAAAACAAAAAACAGCAATAGTCTTCATCTATTCTTTTTTTAAATTTAGATTATGTTACTTCGTGTAAAAAAAAAAACAACATAATACCCGTAAAAAAAAAATTTTAAAAAAAGCAATGTATACAATAGCAAAATCTTCCTCTTCACACGTGACTTTTTTTTTTTAAAGATAATTATTGTTCATATTGATTTACCAAAAAAGTTTTTGGATAAAGTTAAAAAAAATTGTAAATAAGGTAATAAATATTTGATTTTAAAGTAAACACCTTCTCTTTCTTCTAAAAAAAAAGTATCTATATATAATAAATGTTTGTTCTTCTAAAAAAATGTATGTTTGTTTGTTTTTTTTTTTTTTTTTTTTTTTTTTAAAGAAAAGTTTCATTTTTTCCATAAAAAAATGTTTTCTTTTTTCTTTCTATTCATATGACTTTTTTTTTTAATCCACTTTTTATGGGATTTATGAGATAGCAACAAATTGATTAGAAATCTTAATTCCAATGGGATTTAAATTCTATATCAAATGAAACTCTACCTATCTATTAATTGTGAGGGTGAGTAGGCTGAGCAAACGAGTTGGGCCGTGGGCCGCGCTCGAGGACACCTAGGAACTCGAGGATGGTTGTAAGGTTTATTAGGTTTTGGGATCAACGACCCGAGGGCGAGAAAGTATAACAACAGATTGGTGGTAGTTCCCAAGGAGCCGAATTTCTTTGGGAAAGCATTGTGGAAGGTTGGAACCCAGCCATATCGGGAATGATATACAAAAGGTAATCATTTCTTTTCTGGATAAGCTTCAAGGAAGATAACCAACAAAAAAAGAAGAAATATCTGGGAAGAATGCTGCTACCACCATATTAAATGTTCTGCACCTAATCAACTGGCCACATTTATGTAGAAATGACCCTTGAACAAAGATATCTTAGTTCACAGCTACTCACAAAGCTTCCAGGATGTTCCTGATGAGACAAGCATCCAAGAGATCATCTACATGATCAACAAGTGGAAGGCTGGAATTGAAGATGAAGGGACGATATCAGGGAAAGGCCCCCGTGAAAAATAGGGGAGGTAATCTGGGAAGGAAAAAGAGAGCAAGAACATTTTGTACTGAGATAAGTTTGAGTGAATGTAAGAACACATCAATCCTCGGATCTGACTGAGGAGTATTATTTCTATTAAAGTGAGTTTTCTTATCTTCTTGGCATGAGTCCAATCCATTGAGGCCTATACTTGAATTACAGAATCTAATTTCTGTGAAATTAATTCTTTAACAAATACATTGTTTTGGCCTTGTTGGGTCATCATCCATTATTGGTGGGCAGGCGGTCAAAATCAAGTGTGTGTGTGTGTGTGTGTGTGTATATATATATATCATTTTTGAAGTGAAGTTTATTCCAATATGTGAATGCCTAAATCCCATGATAGTGTAAAATGTACTCCCCCCTAGATCGAGGGTTTTACATGGAGTCGCTACTTATTTAATTTAAAAGGAAAAATAAGAAAACCTTCAACAAAAACACTTCTATTGTATTAATGTATATGACAATTTACATCAAATTTTGTAACAAAAATTTACAATGCTTTTTTGTCCTAGATACAATCTAAGAAAAATAAATTACATTGCTTTATTTCCTAGTTACATTCTAAAAAAGTAAAATTATATATACAAGAGCATAGTCTAGAACCCTTGATCTTAGTTTGGAGGCTAATTTACGAGATGGGAAGGGATTAAGCACCCATCTCGCCCGGTAAAACCGGTCTCCTAAGTTAAGGTGACCAATGTCATGTCATGTCAAACAAATACAAAGAATATGTCATATAAACATGTAATTTGCAGGAATTGTAAACAAATATGTGTTAGGGAAATTTGACATAAAAAGAAACAAAAAGTGAAATTTGTTAGATAACAATTTTAATGTAAAAAAAAAGTGAAGGTAATGGCATGTTCATCCAAGAGATCAATATAAACAAAGAATTCCTAGCCTAGACAAGTTCATCTAAGCATGTGAAGGAAAAAACAAAGTTGTCATGTTATTTGTCATCAACATAATTCCAAAGAGAAACAAATAAAAATAAAATATTTAAGCATATTTGATCATCCAAGCAATTATGAAAAGAAGTAAAGAAAAATCTCTTAGACATGTTTATCGAGAGAAAATCAAAATACTTTGACATGTTTGTTCAAGCATTTTTAAAAAGTAAAATAACTACCTAGACATGTTCATCTAAGTATTCAAGAGAAATTTGTGCTTTAACCTAGAAGTGTTCATCTAAGCATTCGAGAGAAAGTTGGGCTATAACCTAAAAGTGTTCATCTAAGCACTCAAGAGAAAATTGTGTATTAGCCTAGAAGTGTTCATCTAAGCATTCAAGAGAAAATTATATATTACCTAGAAATGTTCATCTAAGCATGTAAGAGAAAATCAATAAGACATATAGGTATGTTCATTTAAGCATAGCATAAAAGAAGTGAATAATGATTTGTAAGCATTTATTCTAGCATGTATAAAAAATTAAAGAACACAATTAACTACTTACCAGCATAAATTAAAAGGGAGAAGTGATCACTTAAAGAGCTAGGGAGAAAGCAAGGAAGTACTAAACTACAACCAAAGTAAGAACAATGGTTGCTCAACAGCTTTTCTTTTCTGCTTTCTCACTAGCTCTCTAGAGGGAATTCGGGGTCTAGAAAATAGAAGAGGTCTTCTCTATTTATAGGGAAAATGATGGCTTAGCTTTAAAGCTAAGTTATTAGCTTTATTCTGAAGCTAAGGGAGGAGATAACCTTTTTAAATGAGCTGGAACGGATTTAGTGTTGATCCCCTTTTGAATTTTGAAAGGAAGTTGAAGATGATGTTGCACCCGCTTCGTATTTTGGCTCTAACTTTCTGCTCAAGATTCCAATTGATTCAAGATTGGTTTTTTATGAAATAAAATTCAATTATCTACAACTTTTTCAGAAATAGAGAAAACCAAATTTCAACATTTTCCAAGCCAAAAATGCATTTCAAATTGCTGCTGAAAGTAGTAACGTTTTTTGAGCTTTTTTGAAATTTTTCACAAGATGTATCTGTTTCTCTATCCAATTTATTTTTCAAAAAACTTTTTTCTGAATCTAAGGGAAGGTATAAGCCTATTAGATAAGCTTGAACAGATTTGATGTTGATCCCCATTTGAAATTTTGAAAGAAAATTGAAGATGATGCTGAATTTGTGTTATCTTCTGCACCTGTCTCGTATTTTGGCCATAACTTGCTGCTCAAAATTCCAATTGATTGGGAATTGATGTTTTTGAAAGGAAATTCAATTCTCTACAACTTTTATAGAAATAGAGAAATTCAAATTTCAACTTCTTCTAGGCCAAAAATGCAATTCAAGTTGCTGCTAAAGATAATGACGTTCTTGAGCATTTTTTGAATTTTTCCCATCTCCAAAATTTTTCAAAAGAGCATATAAGATGCCCTAAAGGAAAACATTTATTTATTTATTTTTTCTTCTTAAAAAAATGAATTAAAAATGAAATCCAATCAAAAATCATACTTAATTAATTTTATATTAATTTTTGTAGGAACTAATCAAAATTAAGTGTTTAAGATAAGACGTGATCAGACCCATCGTGTAGGTGAGCCATGATCGTTGAAAATTATTTGTATGATAACTTTTGATCAGGTAGTCCAATCAAAACTCATGACATATCATTATGATCGTTAGAGTATCAGGATTTGTTTTGTGTCACAAATTTGAAAATCTACCGGTTGGTTAAATGCAAATTGTAAAATTGGGTGTCTACAGATAGGTATGCATTCTTTCTTCATTATTATTTTTTTTCATTTTGTTTAAGCTATTTTTCTTTAACTTCAAAAAAATTAATAAAAACTTCTCACATACGTTTTAACCCAATTCATAATATTAAACTTTTCTACTCATTTATTCTCTTCTACAATAATTGGTTCAGGTTTTAGTTACATACTCATACTTTCATCTCTTAAAGTGATAGAGAAAACAAACAGGTTTATTCTTTATTCTTTATTCTTTTTCTAAATTTATATCTTAATTTATAATTTTTGTTAATTTCTTAATTTTAAATTATGAATAATTTTGATTATATTCTTTATATTGAATGTAAATTGTTGTTTATAGGTTTTTGATTGTGTTATATTCTTCGGGAAAAAGAAATAAAATAAAATAAAATAAAAGAGTTCATATAAATGGGTCATGCTGACGAGTGCCCTTAGGGCACTTGTTAACAATTCATTTTAGGAAAGTTTTGACATCACTTTTATGGGAAATAAAAAAAGCTGTCAAAATATTAAAAATTTTTTTTTTCTCATAAAAACTTTCTTTAACTGAATTCTTAACCAGTGCCCTAAAGGCACTCGTTAGCATTTCCCAAATTTGGCAACAAAGCTAAATAGATAAGCCTAAGAAATGTTTACTAATAATAGTTTTATTAGTAACTTTTTATTAACAGGATTTAAAAAAAAAAAAAAAACAATTTGAATAGAGAGATGATTTATTAACGTGATTTAAACTCTACTAAAACTTTTTTAAGGGATTGTTTTAAAAAAAATTCAAAGTAATTTTCTAATTATTAACTACTATGGCTAACTTCTAACTACCAAAACCCACAATTGAAATACTAATCTGTATGAGATGCCACTTCCAAAGATTAATACTTTAACTATTATATATTAACATTGATTTTTTTTTTTTTAAAATAAAAGAAGGGTTTTCTCCCTCCCTGCAAAACGAAAGAGATTATAACAAGAATTAACTAGACAGGGGTAAGACTACACCATCTCTTTTCTATAATAAATGTTAAATTCAGATCATTTTTCATGCACATAAAAACGCTACACGAAGGAATTATAACAAAAATTAACTAGACAGGGGTAAAGCTATACCACCTCTTTTCTACAATAAATATTAAATTCAGATAATTTTTCATGCATCTACACACATATGTAGCGTGCAACGCATAGGACTTAAACTTTAAGTTTAAACTTAAACTTGGTAGGGTGAAACTCATTCAAGTTTCAGTGCCTTCTTTCATACTTTCAAGGACAAAAATTAAATTCCCATGTGAGTCTCTCTCTATTTCAAATTTTTAAATGTTTAACAATTTAGATTGTTCTTAATTATTGAATTTAGGTTTCACTTAAACATGATTTCAATTATTATTTTAGATAGTTTTTAACTATTAAATTCAAGGGTTTTCCATTTAAATATATGTGATTAATTGAGCCTTAAAGTTCAATGTATTATTGAAAATCATTTTATATATATATATTTTTAGGTACCTCTACCATCTTCCATTCAATTATATTTATATATATATATATACATATATATGCATTTTATGATACCTTAGTTTCACACAACATGCATTCATTATGTAACTTAAAAGTAAAATATTCATTTATTTTTATTATTTATTTTAAGTAAATTAATTAAAAAAATATTTACATATAAATTTTGATTAAGCCGGGCATCGCACAGGCATAATGCTAGTAGGAAAAGTAAAGTAAGAACTAGATTTTTTAGAGAAGTATCAAATTTGAAATGAAGAAGTAGCTTATCACTAAGTTCAATGGAGAAGATGGTCCAAAGCACAACTAGGAAGCTTTAAAAAGCATTTTCCATCATTTATTTTAGAAAGAGACAAAGAAAGAGGGAGTGATCTTTTAGCATTTGAGTGAGAAATTAATGAGTTCTATACTCTAAAACTAAGAAAAAAAATGAACAGTCATTATCACATCCAATTAAAAGATTTTTCTTCGAGTTTTTCTTTGATAAAAAAATTATTATTTTTATTTATTAGCTAATATTTGAGGTTTAATTAATACTCTTATTGTACATAAATATATCTATTTGATAAAATTTAGGGTCTTTTTTTAAAAAAAAAAAAATTTGGATCCAATTTGCCTCTTACCTTCAGCGGCCTATTCCTCATAAAATTCCACTCAATCTCGAGTCCCATGCAATGCTCTAAATACAATCCAAAATCTTAACCTTGCTCCTCAAGTAGTCCCCCCCTCTTATAAAAAGGACTAGAAATTCGTTTTTCATAACAATCACAAATTCACAGATTCAAACCAGATCTCTATCTCTCTTCTCCTCAAATCTCAACCAATAGCAGTCTCACTCACGCTTCCTAAACCCTAGTAATGGCCGCTTCTGATTCCCTGCTTCTTGGTCCACCAAATATCTACATAGCCATGGGCACCATCCAATCCTCTGTGAAAACCCTAAATCTCTCAAACAAACAAGAACAACCCACCCTCGGCTTCACAGAAAACTTTTCGTTGACTTACATGGCAACTGGAAACCCTTGCCTCGACTTCTTTTTCCACGTAGTCCCGTCCACGCTGTTCGAAAAAACCGTCGAACATGTCCATAAAGCCTGGTCCCACGACCCCTTCACCACCCTCAAACTCATCTCTAACCTTTGTGGCGTACATGGTACCGGAAAATCCAATAAGGAACGGTTCTATATGACGATGCTTTGGCTCCACAAACACCACCCCAAAACCCTAGCCCTTAATGCCAGAACTTTCGTCGAGTTTGGTTACTTCAAAGACCTCCTCAAAATTCTATACCGCATTTTAGAGGGCGAGTCGATACACGAAATCGTGAAGAGGGAATGGAACACAAGAAAAGGATCCAAAGGCAAGGGCGTAATATGAGCGATGCATTTTCACGAGAGAAAACGCAACGTAACCGATAAGAAGAAGAATAAGGATAAGACTGTGAAGTTGCCCAGGGAGTTGAGGGCTCAGAAAAATATCGCTAAACTCAATCATGAAAGAGAGCAAGCGAGGTCATTGAGGAATCAACGTGTATTGGATAAGGCGAAGAAAGCCTTTGAGAGGTACAACCGAGACCCGGTTTATCGGTTCTTACACGACACCATTTCGGACATTTTTGTCGAGATGTTGAAGGCCGATATGCAAGCTTTGAATGCTGGAAAGCTTAAAGAAATTAGTCTCGCGGCCAAGTGGTGCCCTATGATAGACTTAGCACACGACAAGTCGTTGTTGATATGCGAGAGCATTGCACGCTGGGTTTTCCCTAAAGAGTCTGACCTAGAATATCAAACCCTAGAAGAAGCTCATTATGCTTATAGGGTTCAAGACCGTTTGAGGAAGCAAGTTTTGGTACCACTACATAAGGTTCTAGAAATTGAGGTGTACATGAGTGCTAATATGTGGGAAACCTTACCTTACATCTGTTTACCCTCGGTGGCCATGAAGAACTACAAGTTTCACTTTCTCAGGTACAACAATGTTCGGTTCCACGAGAACCTCGACGATGTGAAGCGTGGGAATTCGACAATTGCGGCAGGCGCGTTGCTTCTATACGAGATTATCGCGTCATTGAAGGACAACGATGGAGGAGAGGTGGCTGAGCTTCAGTGGAAGAGAATGGTGGACGACTTGTCAAAGAAGGGCAAGTTGAGTAACTGCATTGTGGTTTGCGACGTGTCGGGGAGTATGTCTGGTAAGCCTATGGAGGTTTGTGTGGCTCTAGGGTTGATGATCTCGGAGCTTAGTGAGGACCCATGGAAAGGCCAAGTCATAACGTTTGATGAAAACCCTAAAATTCAAAGGATTCAAGGAGAAAGTCTCTATGAGAAGACTAGTTTTATAAGAGAAATGGAATGGGGTGGGAGTACAAACTTTCAGAAAGTGTTTGATGAATTTCTGCAAGTGGCGGTTGAAGCAAACTTGAGCGAGGACCAGCTTATACAGAAAGTGTTTCTTTTCAGTGATATGGAGTTCAATGAAGCATCTGGTTCTGGGCATTATTATGGTTATGATTCTGAGTTTGAGTCGGAGTCGGAGTCGGAGAGCATAAAGGAAAGGCAGGAAGAGAGAGAGGCTAGGCTGAGAAGGTCGGGGTGGGAAACAGACTATGAGGTTATACAAAGAAAGTTTAGGGATAAGGGGTACAATAAGGTGCCTGAGATTGTATTTTGGAACCTTAGGGACTCCGAGGCCACGCCCGTTCCTTTCGATTAAGGTGGAGTGGCTCTTGTGAATGGGTTCTCTAAAAATTTGATGAAGTTGTTCTTGGAAAATGGTGGGATTATCAACCCTGTGACTGTCATGTACCAAGCCATCACTGGAAAGATGTACGAGAAGCTTGTTGTATATGATTGATGAATGTCCAATTTAATGTTTGTTTTAATTTTGACTACTTCAGTACCTCCTTTTTCTGATCTTCCTTATGATATGTGATTGTTGAAATGCCTTGTGTCACTTTGTCTATTCCTTTTAAATATGAGGTAGCTTCATTACTTGATTTGCTTGTTAGATGTTTCACTTGATTTTCATTTAAGCATTTTCGTTGTAGACATTTTTGTACTATTTAATTATATTTATACGCAGTAGACTCTTTATTTAGTGTGCTAACAATTAACTACTGTTTTACTAGATCTTCGGTGATGTTCTTTCTTGAAATCATGTCTTCATCCCATCACGATTTCATTTCAATCAAAAAAAAAAAAAAAATTTGTGTAACAGCTTTTATCCTTTCATTATATGGCTGTTTTGGTTTCTTGAAATACTTAGAAACTATATTTTCTAACGCTATTTTAAAGCTAGGCTAAAAAACCCTTATGATTTTGGGTTATATGTTGATTTGGTTTTGGAGAATTACTATGGAGAATTACTATGGAAATATTATGTTGATTACTTACTACAGATCACAACTAATGCTGGTGGCCTTGTAATTAAGAATTAATTGCTTTTTTGTCTTAATTCTTAAAGTGGATTGGTTTGATGTTTAAGTTGTAGATCTTATGCTTAAGCTAGGTTATCTTCTTCTTCTTCTTCTTCTTCTTTTTTTATTTTTATTTTATTTTTATTTATTTAATTGCTCCTAGATGTATCCAAAGATGAATTAATTTTACTTTCCATTTGTTTTGAAGTAAAATATTTTTAAGAAAATATTTGACACATTTTACTATGTTTTTTTCATGTAAAATATTTTCTAGTCAAAGTGTAAAACCAAGCCAATTAATTGTAAAATATTTTACACTTAAAACAAGTGTAAAATATTTTACAAAAGTCACTCACTTGTTTCTTCGTACTGTCTCGATATAGTGTCCTTTCTCAATATCAGAGCAGAGTTTATCTTCCACAAACTAGACCACCAGCCACCAATCCACTTCCAAATGCCACTATCATCAGCCATCAATCCACTCGTCGGGGCCACTCATCACTGATTGCATCTCCATCGCCATCAGCACCACCCACCGATTCACCTCCTTGAGTTTTCTTTTTTCATTATCCTCCATCGTTGTCTTCAGCCCCACTATTTCTTGGTCACCTCCACCGTCATCAGTTCATGCTTTTAATCTCAGTTTTGGTTTTTTTTTTTTCCTTTACTGCTGCGTGGCTTTACCAATTTGGGTTTTTGGATGGTTAATGGGTCATGGGTGGCTGGGTTTGTGGGTTGTGGGTTTTGGTGGGTAGTTGATATGGCTTGTGGGTAGCTAAAATGATTTTTGGTGGTAACTGTTGTGGGTTGTAGTGGGTGGTTGGCCATCTTTTTTCTTCTTCTTTTTTTTTGATCTTTTTTTCTCTCCAATAGTTGGATTTAAGTGGTTAGTGTGTTGGATTTAAGCCACTACAGTGATTGTTTGGGTGGTCAGTGTATTGGTGGTGGGTTGATTTTTACTTTTCACCAATTTGGCGGTGGTTGCTTGGATTTGAAGGGTTGTGAGATTAGGAAATTGTTTTCATTTAATGTTTCTTGTCATTTTCATGTAAACAATCAAACACGATAAAATAAAAATATTTTAAGTAAAATATTTTACATTTGAAAATATTTTACTTCAAAATAAACAAAGCGTTATTTATCATCCAGAGAAAGTGTATACTGTGTACAACAACTGAATATCGTGACTTCATGATTTTAAACTCTATGCAACAATCATTACTCTTACAAAAATCAAAAATATGCCACCAAAAGTTGTTACTTTTGATTACTTTGCGCATAATAGCCACATGGTTATGAGAACGACCTTGAATAAGCATATGGATATGGAGAAATAGACTATTGCAGTCTACTTCCTAATTGCGTTGTAAAATTTATGTTTTTGTGTAAAGAGAATTAAAATATCAAAGGTGCCACATTTTCAATAAGCCAACCACCTATGGAGTCATCAAAGAATAAAATATCCCGTCTTTCTATTGGGCAGGGCAGTTGAGAGAACAACGACACTGACACACAATTAAAGTCATGACTCAATTTTGGTTTGAATTTTAGAAAACCGAAATATTTCGGTTCGGTTTCAGTGCTGGATTTTTTTACACCGAAACCGACCAAATCGACTGATTTATATATATCTATATATTTATGTAACTTTATTAAGTGACTGATCAGTGGCTTAGTGGTATGCTTCCTGTGTTTTGGCTAACTGATCCCCAGTTCGAGCCTTTGCGCGTGGGTTTGTGCTATTAATTTTTTAAAACCCTAATAATAGCATGATATAAATACCCTCCTATTCTTTTCTTTTCTTTCCTTCAGCCGCCCCCTTCCCCAAATTTCCATGTGGTATCTGGATCCTCTCCATTTCAAAGTGAAATGGAGAGTGTCTAGTTAAGGGACATGATGCATCTAAAATAAATCAAGGGTGTAAAAACTGCTACGTTAATTAAAATTTAAAGCACTTAACTCTAGAAGCTCAACTGTGGTTAAACAAAAGGGTTAACTTAGCAAACCCATCTTATCTCAATCTCTCTTCTCCATCGCCGAATATATCAAAATCACCAACGCCGAATATAGCAAACCCATCTTATTTTCCTTTGCCAAGCCAAATCTTACCCTCTTCTTTCTCCCATATCTTCTTCTCTCATGTCTCTATTTCACTGATGGAAATCCTTTGGTGGTGGCTGGTGGGTCAGCAAATTTCGATGGGATAACTGGATTTGGGGTTTTTTTTTTTTTTTTTTTTTTGGAGAGAAATTGGATTTGGGTTTAATAGCAATATTGTGATGGAATTTTGGACCTTGGCTGATGTGATTGGGTTAAGGTCATTTGGGTTTTCATGGGTTTCTTTGTGAAAGAGATGAAGAAATTCCTTTTGGTTTTCTCGGCAGCCAAACACTGAGTAAAGGAGTCTAAAGAGCATATGAGACTATATGGGTTGTCCTTTTGATATTTTGGCTACTTATTAGATTTAGGAATGAAGAAGATTTATGGGTTGTTCTTTTGATTTTCTTGGCTGCCAAACACAGAATGGGGAAGATCCATGTGACTTTTTCTTTGGATTTTCTTAGCTGCCAAACACAGAACTATTAATAATTTTATTTTGAGAAAAAGTCTAAGAAAATCGTTGGTGTGGTGTTGATGAAACATGAAATTGTGTGGTGTTAATGTCCCACTTGCTTGTTGTCATTGTAGTCTTCCTTTAGAAATCTCAGGTAGCTTTGCACTGGGAGAGAATGCACAAACGGCCTTACACGCCGTTAATGTTTAAAGAACCAAATTGGACATTTTAAAGAAGTTTTGGATGTTTGGCTTAATTCTTCTATTTCTCGGACCATTGTTGCCACACCATCTAGCCTGGATTCTAAGCGTTTGAGTTCGGATTTGAACATGATGATTTGGCCTACCACATGCTTAACTGTATCGTGCAAAATAGCAAATCCCTCTCCAAAAGCTGCCCCCACAACACCCCCCCGAAGCAAGATCAGCCATATCTTTTTGGAACCTCAATTAAGAAAGAAATACAATACGGCGATGGAGAAGAGAGATTGAGATAAGATGGGTTTGCTAAGTTATCCCCTTTTGTTTAACCACAGTTGAGCTTCTAGAGTTAAGTGTTTTAAATTTTAATTGACGTGACAATTTTTACACCCTTGATTTATTTTAGATGCATCCTATTCCTTAACTAGACATTCTCCATTTCACTTTGAAATAGAGAGGATCTGGATCCTACTATGTGCGTCTCTCCCATTTTAAATCTTTCCATTCTCTCATGTTTTTAATAGAAAGTTTGTTAGTCATTAACAATCACAAAATCAAATAAGTGAAAAATCCATGTCTGTGGGATAAAGCCAGATCCGATAGAAAAGTTGGCTTGCTAGAGCCGCACAAATCGATGGTGGAATTCAACTGGCCCACCAGAGATCAAGAGAGTTAAAAGGCATTCGATGCTAGATCTTGCAATCAAAGTAGCTGAATCTGGTGGCAAAACTGAGCTTGATGCAGACAAAGAAGCCTATGGTAACGGTGCTACTGGAAGAGAAGCATATGAAAAGGAAGTCAAAGACAGCAAGTGCCCCAACCTCTTCCTCCACCACCACCGCCCTTACATCCACCAAGCTAAGAAGCTAAAGTTGTTGGAGGCAACCGGGTCCTGATAATTGATAACTGATAAGAGTCCGCTTTTCTACTACCGCAAATGTCACAATGAAACTGTTAATGAAACGAGAGAGAAATAGGGGGATTTTCAGGCAGTAGGGAGCCTACCTCTTACTGGAAGATCCCTACCAAACCCTTACAAAGCACCATTTCATTTTTTGATGTTAGACCTCAAAATAGATTAAACAAAATCTTCGTGTGTTTGTTTGGTTAAGCTCATTTTCACCAATAATATGGAACATTAAGCTTTTTAAAGTATCACCATTTTCAAGATTCAATGTACTTTATACAGTAAACACTGAATCTAAACGTACATATAACAAGAACAACGAATTTGGCCAAAAAAGAACATAATCGAGATTCAGAATTAATCATAAAACTTAGAGATTAAAACTGTAATACAAGGGCATTAGTGTGTACAAAATTTCTAAACCCTCAGTGAGACCCAACTATGTAAGAGTCTTGGTGCTAAAAAGATAAAGATAAAATGATCTTAAAAAAAAAAACCTACACACGTGACAGCTTGCCCACCCACAGCCAGGTTTGGTCATCCCAAGGTCTCAGAAAGATCAGTCCAACACCGCCTGCTCAGTTCAGCCTTGACCGCCAAGGAAAAGAAGCTTTGTTATGCAAACCAATTAATTCAAAACAACTAACCCTACAAAAGATGTACGTACTGACAAGAGATGAGAATATTCGGCACTAAATGCAAACGGTTTAACAAGAAATCCGGACTAGCTACACAATGTAAGAGTTTTCTCTTTTATGTTCAACAAACCAGAGATCAGTATGAACCCATGGATGGCATGCCATAAGGTGGCATTGGAGGCATCCTTATCCCACCCATCGATCGGTGGTGGTGGAGCGAAACCTCCACCCATTCCTGGCATTGGTGGTGCAGGCAATGCGAGAGGCAACAACTGAGCATACATATTCTGCAGAAAATGAAAACATAAAAATCAGTTATTATTATTGTAATTTTTTTCTTTTTTTTTTGATAAGATTATTATTGTTATCTTATTATTAAAGAAACAAATTTTTTTTATGAACACTTTAGTAAATTAATGGGCAAGTTCAAATGGCTCATAATGATAGTAAAATGAATTCTTATACCACTAGAAAACTATCTAAACTCTGATAACGTTTATAAGATTTCGTTAATAGTGCCTCATAAGGATAACTTTAAATTTTCAATATATGACTAATTCCTACATCATTTTTTATATTATGATGATAAGGCCCATAGGGTGGCCTTACAATCAAATCCAAGGCAGGCAGGCCCACCAACTAAAGAAACCCCCAGACTGACTGAAACTAATGAAAACCATCGGACTGCATAGACTAACTTCTTTCCTAGGGAAACTTGTTGAGGGGCCCCTCCACTCCACCAGGGAAGGAAGTGCCGGTTGGCCCCTAGGCCATTGGCCTGAATACAGTATCTTCTTCTGACAGTGTCCAACACTATAAAGAACTGAAAATTAGGATGCGTTGTTGGCCAAGATGTTGCAAAAAAAAAAAAGAAGATGCCCCGGAACCACAATTTTCAGGTGGAGAGAAGGAATCCTACTAAATGACACAAAAAGAGAAAAGCCATACCTGCTTAGCAACCATGTCCTTCTCCTCCGTCTCTTTAGCTTTGACCTCCTTTTGAGCCTCAAGTTTGTCCTTGACAAGTTCATCTACCTTGCTTGTGTACTCTCGAATAAACTATAAAAAAAATAAAATAAATAAAAGATGTTAAGAATAAATAAACAAGAATTAAATAAGATGAAGAAAAAGAAGAGTAATATCAAACATAAAAAGGTTACCTGCAATAGGTATGGGAAGGAAAAGTCAATCATATTGTTCATCCATGCTAGCTCAAGAGCAACATCTGGCCGAATTAAATCATAACAAACAAAGAGGCACGATGCAAAACACTCTTTCTTTCCCTGCACATACGTTGAGCACGAATCATTAGAGAAGAACAAGAAGCAGCTTTCACAGGTGAATCTAAACTTCATGTGAACACATCAAAAACAATACAACAATAAGGAAATGGAGAAGACCCTAGCCCCTGCCCAAAAATAAGATGTGATTTATCCAAGAAAGACGACAACAAGAACAAAGGGTACACATGTGGAGGAGCTATATAAAAATGACTAGTGACTACAGCAGCACTGTAGTTTATAGTTTGGAAAACTTCTAATCCAAAAAGATAAATTTAGAAAGGAAAGGCAAGAGGATATGGGTAGGAAGAAGAGAACAGGTATGAGTATGATATTTACATGTCATTGACTCCTTGCTTTATTCTAGAATATTTTTATCTTAAAAATAAATAAGAACACAAACCTGCTCAATGAAATAGACAAGCAACTCCTCTGAAAGTTCACGGTCACCAGACTGTGAACATGTCTCCATTGCATCCTTGTAAAGATTATCTTTTTTGACAATGCAATGGACTGCTTCCATCTTCCTGCTTTCTTATAAATATAAGCAGCAACACGCCTCATCTCTAGAAGCTCATGTTTCTCAATCTGCACATTTGTATCATTAACACAGCTTAGTATGAGTTCCACCATCAGAAATTTCCAGTACCTAGAAGATTTTAACCTCACCTTCTGTGCAAGGCCTATCTGGTCGGAGTTATCATGCAGATCAATTGATTCACGAAGTCTGTCATAGTCCTCTTCCTCTATGTAGATCTCATTTAAAGCTTCGTTTACTGCAGAAACATTGTTACTCTGAACTGCAACCATGTATGGCTTCACAAGACGGAGGTGACCAGCCCAGAAGCCAAGAAGATAGGAAATGAAAGATATTAAAGACAGATCTTTTGCCAAAAAAAAATTAATCGTCTTCTTCCCAGAATATTAATGGCATCATAAGTGACATACCTTTCGCATTATATCCACCACACGGGCATGGTCAACACGTAAGGCAAGCACATTAAGAAGATCATTGATAAGATCAGGATGTTCTTGCATGCAAGTAGAAATGCACAGCCTTATAGTAGAGCTCAACACTTGCAACTTTGACTATCACATCCTTGAATTGCATATGATCCCATGCTTCTGGGGAGTGGTTCATTACGGTGGTTGCGGCATTGTCAAACTCATCATATTGGATGTATAAGTAAGTTAATTCCTGCCAGTGCTGCTGTTCATCACAAGCTCGTATGAGCTTTGGAATGTTCAGACGTGTTGAGAACAATTTAATGTGCTCCATAAGCTTCTCAGGACGATATCTTGCATATAGAACTCCCAACTCAGTAAAGATTCCCATATGAGCACGTTCCAAGCCTAGTTATTTTAATTTACTTTTATCTGTCACCGTTTGGATTGGTCTGTAACTCTGTGACAATGTTTGTGATATCACCGATGTGTACTTGTTATACAATCTTCTCTTTAGATCCAGTCACTATTCTATTTTTTATTTTTTATTTTTTTAAAAGGTCACTAGTATTACTTTAAATAATTAATATTAAAAATATATTATTTTGCAAATTTTGTTGTGGCTAACAGTCTAACCTGCATTTCTCTTTTTAAAATTGGTTTATTTCATAATTTAAATTAAATATTATAAATCAAAATATATATTCATTTAAAACTTTAAATGAGATTAGCTTCATCACACGCGCATTGTGCGAGTGATGACGATCTTTTTTTTTTTTTCCAGGGATTAAGAAGATTGGAAATTCAAAAAAAATTACAAAAAATGTGAGATTAGGAATTAAGAAAACAGAAAATTTAAATAAAAGAAATCGGTGAATCTTGATAAAAAAAAAAAGAAAAAAAGAAAAAAAAAAAGAAGGTGGAATGTAGTCTTGAAGGAAATATACAAAATAAATGGAGAAGTTTTTTTTTTTTTTTTTTTTTTAAGATAAGTTTGTTTTCAAGACATGGATTAGCAGGATGTATAGTACTGTATTTTGTAAGCATTTTATATGGAGTTGGAAATATATTTTTACCAGGTTGTCCCTATTAAACGTAAGGTTTAGAAATATTTCTGAACCATATAAAAGTTCAGTCCAAAGAGAGGAATCATATTATAGATAGTATAGATGAGTTTGAGTGATGAAAAATAGGTGATGGGTTTTGAGTTAAAACCAAACCAAACGCCCTTCTAGGTTCCCTTGTTTTCATTACCCAATTCTCAATTTTCATGACTCAATTCCCAAATTTTGTAGGCCCCACCTCATTTTTTATAAGAGTTACACTATTTTTTAAACTGTAGTTTACCACTAGATTTAAGTGGAAGCTAATTGAATTTGTCAATTGCCTCCAGATTTAATGTTACAGATCACGCAACAATGTTTTGTTAAAAGTGATGGTAGTGGGAAGCCATACTTACAATAACTTCAAAATTAAAAAAGAGTTAATGCTCTAATCCCTTGTTAAAAGTGATGGTAGTGAGAAGCCATACTTACAATAATTTCAAAATTAAAAAAGAGTTAAATTTTGAAATAGAGAAGGTGATAACACAGTGAAAGTCGTGGATAGTTAATAAGGATGGTGCGCCATATGATACAAGTAATTGTCCAAGTCTCACGTATAAGTAGTGAGTACATTCAAAACGAACTACACTTTCTCAATCTAATTACTCTTACTTTCTTTACCGTTATTATCTCTACTTTAGGGTATTTTGTAATCCTTTTAGGTGTTGATATAACTAAGTAGTTTTGTTTCTATTTCAATTATAATAGTTGATTTATTATGTTTGAATGCATTGATGACGGGGGACGTATTCCATATTTTAACCCTACTTTATGAACTGATATAAACTACTTGTTGAAAGACTTTTAGAAGTAAGATAAATGATTGTACAAGAGCTAAACCTATCTAATTTTGTTCATTTTCTTAAGCCTAAACAGAGAAATGATCCTTTTTTTTTTTAAAGTAAGAAAAAACGTATGCTTAAGACCTAAACTTTTCTTAAAATTGCAAAGATCTTTTCCACAAAGTTTAGTACAGCAAATATTTAAAGATTCATGAAAGGATTCGTATAGATTATAGAAGAAGTCCAGGGGTTCTAAAGTTGTTGTTATAACATCAATGAATTCGTTGTTGGGTCAATAGAAACTAATGATAAAGGTTTTGTGAGTAGCCAATAAAATGGCCTTTTTATAGTGAATTGCCTTATCGTCATAGTGGTTTTCCCATGGAAAGGTTTCTTTGTAGGTTTTTTACCTTGTTACGAAATCTTGTATTGTGTTTTTATTGCTCTATTATTAATATTGCTTTAGTTTTTTTTGTTAAAAGGAAACTATTATTGCTTTAGATTTGGAATATGATAATTGTGGTTAATATATCTGCTTGTATTTGGAATTCATACTTAAACTTGTTAATTAATTGTTTATTCCGTGGTATAAATTACTTTGGATCTAAATAGAAACTTTTTCAATTAGTATCATAGCAATTAAAACACAAATGGACATCATCCAACCCTTGGTCCATGAATGAAGCGAAGTTATGGAAGATCTCATTGTCCAGCAACTTATGGAAATTGCAAATTGCAGTCAAGCCCAAAACAAGGATGGACCCAGTCCTACAATAAATTCACCCCCCTTTGCCAAAATGAATTGGATTGGGCTCCTTGATCAACAAACATGGGCTCTAAGATCAGAACCCAAAACCTCAAAAAGATTGACTCACGGTAATCATTTTTGACACAACAAAGAAAATCATACTGTTAAGTATTAATTACTAATTGTATGGTGAAATGATACTTTTCTTCCTCTAATTACAGAGAAGGACGAACACTTCAATCCAATAGTTACATTCATAACTTATCATGAAATACTTGTTTAGCATTCAATATATTATAAATTATAACATAACTTGCATTTGAGTTGGGTTGTCCATGAATTGGGTCATTGGATTTGGGCTGAAACTCTTAAATCTCACATTGACGCACACCCTTGGATTTGGACTGAAACTTTTACACATCACACACCCGTACGTCTATATTTTGTTAGACATTTATTTTTTTGATAAGTAAAGAAAATTTATTCAAAATCATAAAAAGGAGTTACCCAAGTATATTGGAAATATATAGCAAGTGACCAAAACAATTAAATACACAAATTACAAGCATTCATAAAAACATGGACTGAAAAAATAGAATGACTTCCTATGATAGACACATAATTTGATAATGTTTTTAAAAAGAAAAGTTTTAAGTTGTCTATAGTCTTTTCAGAAATTTTCAAAACACCGGTCGTTTCTCTCCCGTCAAATGTACCACATCAAACAATGAGAGACAGTGTATTCTTTTCACTCATGTCAAATATTTATTTCAATCAACAAATGTTATTTTATGCAAAATTTTGATTTGTCCTTGTTTCCATTGCTTTGTGAGAATGGTGTTCTGATTGCTTTGTATATTTTGGATTTGATTATTTTGAAGCTTTTGACAAATGGGTTGTAATTTGTTTTGTATGTAGATTCACCTTTAGAAAAATAACTTTGGAAAAACTCATTGTTACAATGCTATATTGTTCATTATTCAAGTAATTGGATTTTTTTTTCTAAGTCTAGCAATATATATATTTTTTACTTAGTGCTTTTGGGTTTGATGATTTTGAAGCTGTTGACAAATGGGTCGCTTTGTAGTCACTTCGTAGAAGTAGCTCTCTCCAAAAAGAAGAAATCATTCTTAGAAATCCCATATTTTTATTTCTTTTTGTTGAAAGTGGGTTTTTCTTTTTAAACTGAATATATGAATGAAGCACCTGTCATTATGTATAGTCAAGGTTATTAGGATCGAGATCTTACACGGGATTGGTGAGAGGGTTCATGGATCGGATTGTAAGATCGGCATGAGGATCGTAAGATCCTACTTTTTGATTAAGAAAAATACTAAAAAAATACCCATAATTATAATTCATAATATATATTAAAGAAACATTGAAAAAATGTAATTTTTGGTACAAATTAGTGGAATTACTAATAAAGTACCAAATTACAAACCACTACAAGAAAAAAGTCTTATTGCAATGAAATTTTTTGTTGCAATAAATTTCAAAATGTTGCAATCTATTGCAATGAAAAAATTTTGTTGTCAATTGTTGCAATAAAGTCTGTGGCAATAGACTATTGCAACAAAAATTCCGCTGCAATAGAGTTTTGTTGCAATAAAATCACTTGGGTACGCATAAATGTGTCCTAGCTTTTAATGGGGCTCTAAGGAGATGCACACCTACGTCTTATCTCGGAACTGGTTTTATCCTTAGGGACTAGAACCAGTTACCCGTTTGTGCTGGTTTTTCCTAGTAAAATGCAGTTCAGAAAAGTTCTTTTTTGGAAGGTGAGGCCATTATTGCATGGGCCAAACGTTTATTTAGTAATGACCCACCTATTAAAGACTTCAAAATTGAGAGTGATGCAAAAAGTATTGTTAATTTTTTAATTGATTAAGCTAGTTGCAATGGTGTTAATCTAATAGATTTCAAAAGAAATTTTGTTGTTACTCATAATTAAAGGTTATATGGATAAATGGGAAACTTAACGGAATTGCACATAGCCTTACACAATATGCTTGTGAATGTTAAAGGCTGGAAAGTCTTAATCATAACATGGAAACTGCCTTTGAAACAACAAGGAGGGAAGAAATAAATTTATTGCAATAAATTTTAAATGTTGCAATCTATTGCAATGAAAAAAATTTGTTGTCAATTGTTGCAATAAAGTCTATGGCAATAGACTATTGCAACAAAATTTTCGTTGCAATAGAGTTTTGTTGCAATAAAATCACTCGGGTACACATAAATGTGTCCTAGCTGTTGATGGGGCTCTGAGGAGATGCACACTTACGTCTTATCTCGGAACTAGTTTTATCCTTAGGGACCAGAACCAGTTACCCGTTTGTGCTAGTTTCTCCTAGTAAAATGCAATTCAGGAAAAGTTCTTTTTTGGAAGGTGAGGCCATTATTGCATAGGCCAAACGTTTATTTAGTAATGACCCACCTATTAAAGACTTCAGAATTGAGAGTAATGCAAAAAATATTGTTAATTTTTTAATTGATTAAGCTAGTTGCAATGGTGTTAATCTAATAGATTTCAAAAGAAATTTTGTTGTTACTCATAATTAAAGGTTATATGGATAAATGGGGAACTTAACGGAATTTCACATAGTCTTGCACAATATGCTTGTGAATGTCAAAGGCTGGAAAGTCTTAATCATAACATGGAAACTGCCTTTGAAACAACGAGGTGGGAAGAAATAAATTTATTGCAATAAATTTCAAAATGTTGCAATCTATTGCAATGAAAAAATTTTGTTGTCAATTGTTGCAATAAAGTCTGTGGCAATAGACTATTGCAACAAAAATTTTGTTGCAATAGAGTTATGTTGACATACTAAACACACAATTATGTTTTTTCACATTTTAAAATATGTTATTTGAAATATGGTACCAAACAAATTTTTTGCATTATGAATACTTTAAACACAATTTTTCACAACACTTTTTAAACCACATTTTTCAAATAATTTTGAATAACAATACTTAAATGCTACCAACAGGCCCTAAAACTTAAGCAAACAGGCCCTAAAACTCAAGTTGATACCTCACCTTTAAGAGTTTCAGCCGAAAATCTGATAACCCAATCCACAGAAAGCTCAACCCAAATGCAAGTCTTATTATATACAAATATATTCAAGTCCCATTTTCTGCCCTAAAGAATTTGACAAAGAAATCCCCAAAAGAAATTGAAGAGTAAAAAAAGGAAATTGAAAGAGCAACTTGATGAGGAATTCAAATTTGACTGTATGCTTAATTTTTTTTTGTTCTTTTCTTTTATGTTAATTATTCTTTGCTTTTGCTGTATTAATTTTTGCTTCTTGTTCATTTCTTTTTAGGTTCTTGACATTCTATTGAGATTAGGTTCCAGTTTCGTACATAATCCCAAAACTTTAGGTTCTCGCATTGCAAATCCTATACCAAATGCAGAAACAGCAACAACAATTGCAATTCCTAAACCAAACTCAGTCACATAAATAGCAACACCAACAAAAGCTTACATGTTAAAAGGTAACTTTTCTTTTATTATTTTTACATATTTTGAAAATGTAATAGATTGGATTGCATGTTCTTTACTAATTCTTTCATTAGTAATTTCTCTTCTAATATGTCCAGCTTCTTTGAGTGAATTGCCTTCCTTTTGAGATGTTGGGAAGTTTTTCCTAGATTCAAGAACTTTAAAATTGGAGTATTGTCATAAACACCTAGAAAATGCACCGAGTATTTTACACCCACTCACAAGTATCCCCCTCTCCTAGGCAACACCACAATACAAAAGGCACTAAGTGTGAAATATTTGGCAATTTTTTGGTGTCTCTAGCAATTTCTTTAAAATTGATGTGTCATCAATGTCAAGCTGACTGCTTGACTGTATTCCCTATATTTTAGATGAAACTCATGATGACATATAGTCTGTCTAATATGAAGTAGAGTGTTTATTCTTCACAATGGTGTTTATTTGTGAGTCTATTCTTTCCTTGTTGAGCGTAATTGGCCCAGTGATGATTTAATCTAATTTATGTTATTTGTTTCTAGCAGACTTACTCTTGCATATGCGCGCACACATGTATATATACTTGGGATCTAGATTCAAGTGTGCTGCTTTGGTTAAAAATGCTACATTTTATACTTGGAGAGAGTATAATAGGAAAAGGGTTCCATGTTCTTTGCAAGGCTATCACATCTCACAAAGATAGGAAACTAGGCTCTATTGGTAGTCTACACTTTTGAGGAGGGCTGTGATTATTATAATATTGTTGTGAAGAATTTGCGTGTTGTGATATTTCCTTCTGGTTTTGTAAATACCATAAAGCTGTTTTTAATGTTTATTGATCTAGGTTCTTGTTTTCTTGTACTATTAGCAGAACTGTCACTATTTCCAGAATTCATTCCTCTGAAATGTTTATATGGTGGCTTGTTTTACAGAATATTCAATAGTTATAGAAAACTAAATAAGTGGTTTAGCAAATTACTTAAAAATATAATGTAAAATTCTTTTATTATGTAAAATTTTGGTTTGTCCTTATTTCCATTGCTTTGTGAGAATTGTGTTCTGATTGCTTTGTATATTTTTGCGTTTGATTATTTTGAAGCTTTTGACAAATGGGGTTTTGTATGTAGACTCACTTTTAGAAAAATAACTTTGGGAAAACTCATTGTGTAGGTAATCCAATTTATTTGAAGGAGGTAGTTAGGGAACCTGACTTTGTAATAGATTTTAACTTGTCTGTTGATGCAGCAATGAGAAGGCGCACACCTACATCTTTTCTCGGAACGAGTTTTATCCTTAGGGACCAGAATCAGTTTCCTATTAGTGTTGGGTTTTGCCAAGAAAATGCAATAAATTTTGCTCAGAAAACTTCTTTGTTGGAAGGTGAGGCCATTGTTGCCTGGGCCAAACGTCTATTTAGGAATAACCCACCTAATATGAACCTCAGAATTGAGAGTGATGCTGAAACTGTTGTTAAATTTTTAGCTGGTGAAGCTGGTTGCAATGATTTTAAGCTAACAGAGTTCAAGAGAAAATTTGTTGTTCCTTACAATTTAAAGGTTTATTTGAATAAATGGGGAACTTAACAGAATTGCACATAGCCTTGCACAATATGCATGTGAGCGTCAAAGGCTAGAGAGTTTTAATCATAGCATGGGGCCTGCATTTAAAACAACAAAAAGGGAAGAAGTGTGGGATTATGAAAACAGTTTTCCAATTGGTTTGATTGCAAGATACGTTAACAGTTGGATGAACCGTAACGGTTAACGGTTCTTGCATTGGAGCATGGGCCATCAAGTAACATTGGCCAACTTACAGTGTCAACAATGTTGTTACTTCCAAATTTAACCTTAACCATTCTCCTCCCATAGTCCTCTAATATAGTGGCAATCAAACCCGCTGGAAAACCATTTTCATAATCCCACACTTCTTCCCTTTTTGTTGTTTTAAATGCAGTCCCCGTGCTATGATTAAGACTCTCTAGCCTTTGACGCTCACATGCATATTGTGCAAGGCTATGTGTAATTCCGTTGAGTTCTCCATTTATCCATATAACCTGTAAATTGTAAGGAACAACAAATTTTCTCTTGAACTCTATTAGCTTAACATCATTGCAACCAGCTTCACTAGTTAAAAATTTAACAACAATTTCAGCATCACTCATAATTCTGAGGTTCATATTAGGTGGGTTATTCCTAAATAGACGTTCGGCTAATTAAGCTTATTGAGCTGTTCCAAATGTTTCCAGGGTTCTATTCTATGGTAAGTTTTCTTCCTCATAATACTGTGATCTTTTTGTTTTTACTTGTGTAACGTTAAGAACTTGTGGTATTTGCATAATGTTCTTAACCATAATATTAAATTTTTTTTTTTGCATGTCATCTAGGTTGATTTAAGAAGTCAGTCCAAATGGGTGAACGATGTGATAAAAGTATGTATATAATTAATTTCTTCTTATTTGAGTTGCATTAGTAGTTTGTTTACAAGTTGGTAGTAGTATGTATATATTTAATTTCTTCAACAGAAATCAGGTACACGTCTATTCAAATACCTAGAGGAGGAGAAGGTAGAAAGAATGAAAGCTCTTTGCCAAGCATCCGAACACACCATTGACTGCGTGGATGTGGGTTTTTTTTGTTGTTGTTAATTTTAAAATTATATGTGTTTTTATTATGATTTTGTTATTATTGTTATTTTTATTTAATTTAGGGCAAGCTTGTCTTACTAACAAAGTATGATGTGACTTATCCATCTGCTGAGGTAGTTTATTTGTTGTTTTCCTCTATATTGCTATTTGTTGTTATTTTGTGTCTTTTCTCCTTTTCCCAATTAGTTTGTTTACCTTGTGAAACTGTTTTGATTTTTTTTTCTTTTTTTTTTCATTTGTACTACAATTTTGGGATGACGAATTATCTGGCTTGGGGTATGAAATGGAAGGCGTGCCACCTTTTACAATTACATGTTTTTAACATATTTTCATATTGATAGTGTTGATATCATATAATACAACAACATATTCAACGTTAGAAGAGATGTGAGTCATTCTCAACAAAATAAATTAATACATGTTTCTCAAAAAAAAGAAAAATTAATTAATACATAATAAATAACAATGGCAGGCTTTGTTCAAAAAAAGATTACATCAATAATATTGTACCATACATTTTTTTCAAGACTACATCTATAATGTCCAATACATTAAAAAAAAAGTACTTGTAGTCTTTTTATTTTTTAAGTATAGGGATTTTTATTTTAAAAGTATAGGCATTATTGATGTTATCCTTTTTATTTATATATATATATATTTTTTTAAAAAAAAAAATATAGCAAAGACTATATCTGTAATGTCCAATACATTAAAAAAAAAGTACATTAGTTATGCCTGAATATTATTGATGTAGTCTTTTTATTTTTTAAGTATAGGGTTTTTTTTTTTTTTTTTTTTTTTAAAGTATAGGGCATTGTTGACGTTATCCTTTTTATTTATATATTTTTTAAATATATAGCAAAGCCCAATCCAACCTCACACTTCTGGTAGCAATGGAAGATGACTTAGATGTACTAGTTTTGGCAAATATAGGGAATTTTTTTTTTTTTTTAAGTATAGGGCACTGTTCATTGGTCTTTTTGTTTTTTAATGTTCTTAATCATAATATTAAAAAAAAAAAAATTGCATGTTATCTAGATTGATTTAACAACATAATGTTCTTAACCATAATATTAATTTTTTTCTTTTGCATGTTATCTAGGTCAATCGAAGAAGCTGACAAAGGAGATAGAAGTATGTATATAATTAATTTCTTCTTATTTGAATTTCATCAATATTTTGTTTACAAGGTGGAAGAGGTATGTATATAATTAATTTCTTATACAGGAATTAGTAACACATCTACACAACTACTTAGGGCAGGAGAAGGAAGAAAGAATGAAAGCTCTTGACCAAGCATGCAAACACATAATTGACTGCGAGAATGTAGGTTTTTATTTTATTTTATAATTTTAATTATACATGTGTTTTTTATTATAATTTTGTTATTATTGTTTTTTACTTTTAAATTTAGGGCAAGCTTGTCTTACTAATGAAGTATGATGTGCGTTATAAATTGGGAAGCACGAGTGTGTCATTTTGGTCAGCACACCTGCATCAAACTCAATGGGACGCGTTGTGCAGCCTGGACGCAATAGCATGCACGTCCCCTAACAATATTTTTTCCTAACACAGCCTGATATAGTCCAAAATAGGACCTGGTACGACCCGATATAGGCCAAACTACTTATAAAGAAAAGTTAATTATATGAAAAAGAAGACTTATAAATAAAAAAAAAAGTTAATTATATGAAAAAGAAGACTTATTAAAAAAAGTTAATTATATGAAAGCTCTTGACCAAGCATGCAAACACATCATTGAGAGCTAGGAAGCACGAGTATGTGTGCAGCGCAACGACATGAGAATTTTTGAAAAAGTAGGACATAGGTGTGGCATGACACATTTATTAATTAATTATTAAATATATTTTTATTAATTTTTTCTATATATTGCTAAGCATTTTTTTTTGCATATAATGGTAAATATATATATCAATGTAAGAGGAATAATAGATAATAAAATGAATACATAATCATTACATGATATTCATAAAAGATAAGTTTGAAATTAACCATTCCAAATAAAATATTTTATTAGCCACATTAGCATTTACAGTGCAAACATGGCATTTCGTCTGCCACGTATGCATTTTTTGTTATTGTGTTAACGGTAGGGACCAAAATGGACATGATTTTTCATTTTCAGGGACTGAGATAGTCGTAAAATCAAATTAGGGACCAAAATGAGAATAGACCCAAAATGTAGTGACCAAAAATATATTTTTGCCTAAGCTAAATAGTAAAAAATTTGCATTTTCAGTTAATATCAAACGCAACCTTAATGTCTTAAAGTAGCTTTTTAATTTTTTTAATAGTAAATAAGTCTTTCACTGTCAACAAATTACTGTTTTTAAATTTCCCTTTTGTTTTTGTATTTGTAGCTACAAGGTTCCATTGTTAAGGATGCGTCTCTCCTCGAAAAATATCTTTCATTTGTTTTGTAGATGGCAAAAGATAGGGACAAGAAGGGGGGACCAAAAAGAAGAAATTGAAGAGCCCTATTATGGGATAGGCAAAGGCTTTGACGATTTTTATTACTGGGGATTTGCAAAGAAAAAGGAAGAGTGATTGAGGTTTTGAATTAACCTTTGTTCATGTATTACCTCTTTTTTCTTTTTGTTTTGTGTGTGGAATTTCAGACAAGTTAGTTTGGACTCTATTTTGAAACAACTGGTTGTCAAATGTTTTCCTATAGTTCTTTGTATATGTTGTGCAAATAGCACCCCAAGACTTAAACCAATAACAGTAAATAAGCGGAAATTAAATATCAAGAACACAAAGAACACAAGAATTTACGTGATTTGACAAATTGCCTACCTCGACGGCAACGACGGAGAAATTTCATTATAAATAGGGAGATACAATAGTGCACAAGAACACTCTCAAGAAGCCCAAATCTCAATTACACCCTAGCACTCTCTCATAAAAGAAACAATAAGACTAGAAGCTGACTGCCTCTCTAATTCTCTATTTTCTTATGCAGCTGCACTGCTAGGTTATTAAAATATTTGATGCTCTTCTGATTGCCTCACATAACAACATATATATGTGTGTGTGTGTGTTATTAACCAAGCCAACAAAGGAGTCTTCTTTTACTATTCCTATTCAGTCAAATAAGAGGCTAGGCTTGTCATTAAAATTACCAAAGTGGGCTTATGTCAAAGCCAAGCCACACACAGGCCCACATCAACAAATCTCCACCTTGGCTTGAATTAACTCAAGCTACATGAGCAAACTCCTTAATCGCCTCCACCTTAGCCCTTAAGGGCTCACAAATTGCAAACACTACTCAAGTCCAAATAGCTCTTGAACCTGTTTGTTGGAATTGGCTTTGTCAACATATCTGAGGCATTCTCTTCCTCTCTCTCTGAGTAATCCTTAGCCACTAACTGTGCCTTGAATTTTTCACCTTCATTTTCTAATAATGCTATTTTCTTGCAGTATACCCACTTGCAACCAATTGCCTAAATTCTCTTGAACAATTTCACTGATTTTCAACTCTTATTCTTCTATAGTGACCTCATTTCTTCTACATCCTTATAAAGATGATGGATCCCCACTACTGGTTATGAGAGCAAAGCTAACCATATTTTCAAAGCCATATCTATGTGGTGCTTTGTGAACCTGCTTCTCTTTACATTTAGCAATAGAATAAGGCTATTCTTGTTGCTGTTGTGGATCAATATCATTATCATCACCCTTATCACTGGGTGAACTATTTTCATCAAACTCCACCTCAACGGTTAATTTCTCATGTGGACTATCATTACAAGTCTCTGCTTCATTCTGTCTCAGCATAAAGGCTTCACCAAATATGACATCTCTGCTAGTCACCTTTTTCTTTGAGATTGGATCCCAAAGCCTGTAGCCTTTAACACCTTTTTCAAAACCAAGAAATACGCATTTTCTTGACTTTGAATCCAATTTAGAATGTTCTCCACTGTGCGCATGCACATAAGCTAGAGAACCAAAGATTTTTAATTCGAATAATCAACTGGTCTACCTCACCAAGCCTCTTCTAGAATCTTGAAATCAATGGCTAATGATGGAGATATATTAATAATGAAGCTTGCTGTATTAACTGTCTCTGCTTAGAACACCTTAGGCAACCCTGCATTCAATCTCATGCATCTAACTCTTTCTGCTAAGGTTCTGTTCATTCTCACTTCAACCCCTTTCTGCTGTGGAGTTCCTTTAACTATGAAGTGACGAGTAATACCTTCTAATTCACAAAATCTTATGAATTCTTTATCTCTATACTCTAGTCCATTATTTGTTCTAAGGTACTTTATTTTTCTATCAGTTTGATTCTCAACCTGTGCTTTCTACTTTTTAAATATGCCAAACACATCAGACTTATGCTTCATAAAATAAATCCATACCTTTCTAGAGTAGTCATCAATGAAACTGACTCAGCACTGCTATAAGAAGAAATTGAAACTGAACCCCAAACATCTGAAAGAATATGGTCAAGAACACACTTACATGTATGAGAGTCTGTCTTGAAACTGACTCTATGCTGCTTTTCATACACACAATACTTTGCAATAGCGCTTGCATGTCTTCACACCCTTCAATAAATTTATCTTGTGTAGTTCTAACATACCACATCACCAACATGGCCAAGTTGCATATGCCATAATTTTGTGTCATCAGTGCTAGATTCTACTATAATGGTGACTGCAACTATGCTCCCAATCAATCTATAAAGCGTGCTTACTTTCTATCCCTTCATTACCATCAAAACCCCTTTGGTAATCTTCATGATTCCACCCTTTGATGAGTATGAATAGCCCAAATCATCCAATACTCCTAAAGAAATAAATTCTTCCTAAGATCTGGAACATGTCTGACATTATTAAGAACTCTTGCAACTCCATCAAACATCTTGATCTTCACGGTACCAATCTCAATAACCGACCATGTAGCATCATTACCCATTTGGACCATACCACCATTGTAAGGCTTATACGTGTCAAACCAATCTTTCTTTGGAGTCATATGATATGAGCATGCTGAATCTAAAACCCAAGATTCCAATAGAACATTACTACCTAATGAGGCTGATAGTAAATCTGCACCAACTTCACTTTCATCTGATGTTTCTTCAGCAACACTAGCTAATTCTAGGGGCTTCTTATCATTCCTCTTCTCCTCTAAATGCTCTTTCAACTCTTTACACTGATTCTTATAGTGCAATTTCTTGTGACAATAAAAGCACTCTACATCTTTCTTTGCACATGATCTAGACTGAGATCTGTTCTCGTTGGATCTTGACTCGCTCCTACCCTAATTGCTCGACTCTGACTTTACAATAAATCCATCAGCCTAAGAACCATCACCATCTTGCTTCATCTTTACATGTGACAAGAGAGCACTAGTCACCTCATCAAGTACTACAGTCTCTTTCCCGTACATCAACGTAGTCACTAGATGATCAAAATGTGTAGGAAGTGACGCTAATAAGAGTGACGCTTTGTCTTCGTCCTCATAATTCACCCTAAAACTTGACAATTGGGTGTTCAACATGTTAAACATGTTGAGATGCTCCAACATATCTGAACCCCCCTTCATATGCAAACTATACAATTGCTTCTTCACATACAACTTGTTCGTCATATTCTTTCTCATATAAAGACCTATTTTTTTCCAAACTTCCTTTGCGGTCTTTGCTTCTAGAATGTTGTGAATGACCTCATCACCTAGGTTAAGACGAATAGTGCTAGCTGCTTTCTCATCCATCTCTACCCATTCTTCACCTTTCATCATTTTCGATTTCTTCTCCTTCCTAAGTAAGGCCTTATGAACTCCTTGTTGAATTATAAGATCCTTCATCCGCCTTTGCCCAAAAAGGAAAATTTTCCCTTACCACCTTGTATTTTCTTAAAGCCCTTCCTTTCATAGATGTGGACCCTTTGATTCAAAACCTTCAGATAGGAAGGTTGGCAAGGCACATGTATGCGGTGTTGTCTTGTACCTTTGGCTAATATGCTGTTATGAGGTGACACAAGCTGTTATTCATGGCCACCAACTTACAATAACTAGAAAACCCCACGTGGCATTCACCCACATGAGGAACAGCAACATAGAAGATCCACAAGGACTTTTGTCACTTTCCTTGTCACATTGCTATGAAAATTCCATAGTCCATTGTGGGTCGGATATTACAACTTTTCTTGTCTATAAAACATCAGCTGTCCTTTTGGCCTTTCTTTCAGAACCCAACAAAAAACAGTGATCGGTAGGAAATACCTAAAATTTCCTTTGGGGCCCCTAGAAAAGATATAATCAAACATTTCTAAGCAACCATCTCTGATGGAGGAAACTAGAGAGGGTAGATAAAGAGGAAGCTAATGGATGGAGTCAAAGAAAAAAATGGGTGCTCGCCAATGAGATCAAGCTCAACTGGCACTTCCTTCTCTTGAAATTTCTAGGTGGAGGGCGACATCATGAATTCATGACCCATTAGGTTTGCGTTCAACTTACCACCAATTGAAAAAATGGGGGCTCAAAGAAAAACCCTGCAGGACCTCTTTAATCTGGAATCCTATAATATGAATAGAATTAAGCATGGCAGCATCACTAGCAGGCTATCCTTTTCTAATTCTATAAATGAAGACATTCTTTCTATTATCTCTCACTGCACCTTCATCTTCACCTTCACTGACCCTTTGGAATCCCCTTCAAAGCAAGATCTCAAGCGAGTCAAGCTCACTCAGCTCCTCTCCATCTTAAAATCCTCAAAAAAACTCCAAGATCAAATTTTAGCGCCTCTCATGTCCATGCTATCGACCAACCTGTTCCGGCCACTCCCTCCACCTTCCAACCCCAGCATCAGCTCAGACTTGATTGATGATGAAGACTCCATTTCTTCTTTTCCACCAACATGGTCACATCTCCAAATTGTTTATGATATCCTATTAAGATTAGTTATCAACATGGATCCTGAGACACTTCGAAACTATGTCAATCATCCTTTCCTTCTCAATCTCCTCTCTCTTTTCCGATCCGAAGACCCAAGGGAGCGTGAGAGCTTGAAGAATGTGTACCACCGGATATATTCAAGGTTCACATTCTATCGTTCATTCATGCAGAAATCAATGAATGATGTGTTCTTGCACTACATATTTGAAAAGGAGAGGCATAGTGGCATCGGAGATCTTCTAGAGATATGGGGAACTCTCATCAATGGTTTTACAGTTCCACTCAAAGAAGATCATAAGTTGTTTTTAATGAGAGTGCTAATTCCTTTGCACAAGACCAAGGGGATGCATACTTACCATAGGCAGCTGGCTTACTGTGTTTCTCAGTTTGTGCAGAAGGAGCCTGTGCTTGGAGGGGTTGTTTTTAGAGGAATTTTGAGGTATTGGCCCGTCACTAATTGTCAGAAGGAGATTTTGCTATTAGAGGAATTGGAAGAGCTGGTGGAGAATATAGATCCTGATCAGTACAGAAAGTTAGCACTTCCTCTATGTACCCAGATTACGAAGTGTTCGAACAGTTGGAACTCACAGGTAAGCTCAATGATACTTTTTCTCAAATTGAAACTCTTGGTAAATTCTGTTTAAGGTCTATCCTTTATTGAGTTCTAGGATCTTTAGTTTTAATGAATTTTAGAATAGAGTCCTACAAACTTTGTTTCATCTCTCATGCATTCCATTTTATTTGCAAATTAATTGTACCAAAGAAAAGATCATTTGGAATTAACTACTAAAACCAGAGTTGCCATTCCAAGTATTTTATTTTCAGTTACTTTTTTTTTCTCCCATCCGTCACACGGGAATGTTGATAAATCTTTGACTCTGCTATCATATGGGAATGTTGATCAAATCTTTGAGACTAACATCCTGAGCCTCATGGGTGAAAAAGTACATTTATGGGACTAGCTGCTGCTTAATATTGCTATGAAAGTCAATTAGCTTTTATTTTTGGTTCTACACATCCCTCTCCTATTTCCCTGATGAACTTATGTGTCCTATAATTTTGGATTCAGGTTGCTGAGCGTGCACTACATGTATGGAACAATGAACACTTTGTGAAGATGGCAACACTGGAAATAGAAGAAGTATTTCCGATTGTCATTGAAGGTGTGGAGAGAAATCTCAAATGGCATTGGAGTAAGAGCGTTCGGCAATTTACAGAAATTATAAAGGAAATGCTGGAAGATTTGGATTCAGCTTTGTACTCCAAATGCCTCCAGGAAATTGACCTCAGAGAATACAGAGCTCGCCAAGAAGAGATCAAGAGGAGAGAAAAATGGGAGAGAATAGAAATGGCAGCAAAAAAGAATTAGTTCCTCCAACCATCACATCGCATACGTGTTTCTCATTGAAGAACAAGCGTCTACAAGGAGAGAAGGTATTTCATGCATCTGATATATGCCTCCTTCCTTTTACAGCACATGGGTCAAACACAGCTGTGGAGCCTATACGTTAGGAGAGGGAAGATGCATATATCCAATGCGTGAGATAAATATTGCTACTAAATCTTTGTTGGCAATTAATGCAAAATCCCATTGAACATTAGTATCATGGAAGATCAGTAGCAAGATTGCTTGCTACTTGATGAGCTGGACTGAGAATATTTCAGCAACAAGAGAAACCATCTTATACCTGAAACCAACAGGATTTGTATGCCAGCCAATCTATGCATATACACATGCAATATGTATATTAAATTTGAAGTGGTTAGTTTTCCAACTAAGTAGGTTCCAATCATCACTATGAGGATGATTTTGGTGTTGAGATTTGAGAAGTCCATGATGTAGTGAAGGTTGTAACACTAAAAGGTCTTTTAATGTCCATTAAACCAGTCGTTGAGATCAAGCCAATCGAGTCTTTATTCCCAAAGGTTCATGGCACACACAAGAATCAGCAAATATAAAACCCACTTTCTTCATGCTTCAACAACCATATAGGTGAACAATTAATTCGAAAACAGTTGACATAGTTTCAACTCTAATTTGTTCTGCGTTTGCATGGTCAAGCGGACATTATAGGTTTCATTTCAAATATTTTATTGGATTACAAAAAGGGGAAAAAAAATATTTTATGACCATTCAACTTTAGCCTACTATAATCTTTTATTGGATTACAAAAATCACTGATCTAATCATCTAATAGTCCCTTAAATCTTTTAGGTAGTATTGTATCCTATAAGATTATTATCTGCTCATATCGAAATATCTGTTGAAGTACCATGTGCTTGCCAATAGTTAATTCACCACTTTGGCATATACACGGGATTTTCAATATTTTTTCCCGCATTTTCTAATAATGTCATTTTAAAGGAAGATTTTATTCTAATTGTGTTAAAAATAAATAAAAAAAATAAAAAAAACTAATATTAATGTAGAAGAAATTTCACAATAAAACTTACACAATAATCATAAAACAAGCCCCTTCTCCCCTCCCCTACACACACATATTTTTGGTGATTAAATGATCATATCTGGAAAGAAAAAATAAAATAAAAAATTGATGAAGTAAAAAACCAATGAAGAACCAATCTCAAGGGAAAAAACAATTCAAAGGTACCTCTACTCCAACTAGGAAATTCACTATATAAAGAAAAGTTTTACAATAGAGCTCATACTTATGACTCTAAGACTCTACTCAGAAGATAAACTTATTGATGCGGCCCCGCACCAACTCCAGAACTTCTAAATTCTTTGTATTTAAATCCCTTCTCACAATCGCTCATATAATAAATCCAACCAAATCCTTAATGGTCCATTTGGATTAAGGGGGAGGGAAGAGGAGTAGAGTAGAGTAAATTTAGCACAAAATTAGCTTATTTTTAGCTAACTCTACTCTACTCCTCTCCACTCCTCCTCCTTCTCCCTTCTATCCAAACAGGCCATTAATTTTTAGCCATTGGTCTCCTTTCGTCCTCTCTATATTCTATATCACTGTGGAAGCAGTTTAGAGCAAGCAAACTGAAAATTGATTTCCATCAACTCAACTGGGATTTTTCGCTCAATTGGGATTTTCTGCCTAAAATTCAAGTTGTGCCAAAAAGACCAAACAAACCCCCCACATTGAGCCTTTATGACTTATAAGGATAAAAAGGTAAATACATCTTATATACACAACAAACAAACCCATCCCGAACACTTTTTATATACTCATATCATTTACACATTTAATGTTGTTTTATCACACCACAAACAAATACAAGTCCAACTTTTCTTTTTTATATAGAGTAATATAAGAAAACCATTTGTGCCTTGTTGTGTGTATGTATATATAAAGGCACAAAACAATATAATTATGAATAAACACATAAACGTAAATATATGTAAACATAAACATAAAAATAATTTTTATATATATTTACATACACACCAATTTATTGTTTTTAGACATTCTTTGCATAAAACATTATACCTCAAATTTGTATGTACACACACACCAATTAATTGTTTCCTAGACATTCTTTACATCAACTAATATATCAAAAATTTATAATGTGTTTTCCATTGGTTTGTTCTAAGTTGTTCCATTAGGCATGACTTCTCATGCTATACATATGTCAAGATGCACTTATATAAGACAATAATTAACATTGTTGTGGAATTTCAAAAGCAAACACTTGCTTTTGCCCATTTGAGTCTATTTGGGCATTCATGTCAAACATATATTAGGCATGACTTCTTATGTTAAACAACAATTAGCATTGTTGTGGAATTTCAAAAGCAAACACTTTTTTTTGCCTATTTGAGCGTCTTTAGGCATTCACACCCTTTTTAACCGGATACTGATTCCTGTGAGAACGTATTTCATAACATTTGATCTAAGTAAAGATTTCTTTGTAAATGAAAACTTTATCTGAAGCATGCTATAGATGCAATCCGATCCAATAGATAACTTGTAAAACTTCTTTATACCCTGATTGAGGATACTTTTTCTCATTTGAGTGCAATTATAAATTAACTTGTATAATATACATTGACCTATTGCAAAAAGGCCCAATGATCAAAAACTTATAAAACAAGTGACGAATTGTATATGGAAATATTGCATATGTATAAACAAATGTTTTAATAAAAAGTTAGATTAAGCTAAAAGGAATTTATGACCATTAGATGATATATCATATTAAGTCTTCTAATTTTTATTTATAGAATTTTCAATGATGAATATTGTCAAAACTATATTTCAAAACAAAAAGGGAAGATAATATTTTAATTGACTCTTTGATCTTGTATATATATAAAAAATTGCAAAATTTAGTATAAAATCAATCATAAATGTTTTTGAGATTTAAAAGAAAAAGAAAAATGTATGAAGGTTCCCAAGACTTCACATTCTTTACCAATTATAGTTTGGATAATTTTTCTAGGTAGTAACTCTTGAAGCAAAGAAGCATTGAATAACATAAATAATATGTTTACAGGTCAAATTTATAATTGATGGTACACACAAATAATTGAACTAAATTTAATATTTAATTGGCCAAAATGGTAAACTTGTATGTTAATACATATATACACTTTAGAATTAAAACTTTTCTATTATCAAGATTAAAAAACAAAAAATAAATACTTTTTTCAAGAACTCAAAATGTAAGATAAATATATATATATATTTTAAAGGTAATTTATTAAGCACATATAACTTTTAAAGATAAAAAGGTACATGCATCCCGTATATATAACAAACAAACCCATCATAATCATTTCTTTTATACTCATGCCGTTTACATGTTTAATTTTTTTTATCACACCACAAGCAAATACCAAATCCAACTCTTCATTTTTATATAGTGGAATATAATATAATCAAGCATGCTTTAGTGTGTGTATGTATATATAAGGGTGCAAAACAATATAATTATGAAAAAACACATAAACATAAATGTAAATATAAACATAAATATAAAAATAATTTTATAGGGGAAATTACACTTTTTACCATCATAAACTATGCACCAAATTACACTTTGCACCCTAAACTATTCTAATGCATAATTCGCATACTAAACTGTCACACTTTGCACCCCGGTGTTACTTTTGTGGTTATGTTTAACGAAATCATACTACACGTGACAAGCACATGATTCTTGCTTAGGTGGAACACACTTAAAAGACTGAAATACCCTTCTTCAAAATCAATTAAAACAAAAGCCAAATTTTCTACATCTCTCTCGCATGCGTGCCTCTCCCTAAATTGAAATTCTTATAAACTCTAAATCCCCAATTCAAAAATTGCTTTTGCTCCACCACCACTCCACCATCCCTCCACCACCGTGACACCATCCCAAATTGGAAACCTCGCACTCTCTCGTTGCTGTTGCAAGTGCCAGAGGTGTAAGAGCTACGGCTTCAAGTGCCGAAGATTCAAGATCTGCAGGTGCAAGGACTGTTTGTTCTACTGGTTTAAGAACTTCAACTGCTACATTAACAATATATGGTGGTGGTGCTAACAGTGAGCGTGTGGTGGTGCCAACTTTGGAAAAAGCCATTCAAAGGGTGCAAGCTAAGAAGAAGAAAAACCTTGGGTTTGAGAAAATAGAATTAGTTTGTGTTGGGTTGGGTTGTGCAGGCTTTTTGTACTAGGCAAACAAAATTATGTTACATGTAATCCATACATTTGGGTTTTTTTTTTTTTTCATTATCGATTTTTACTAGGCATTTACAATTTTATGTTTTATGTAATCCATACATTTGGGTTATTTTTTGTGTCATTGTCATTGGTGAACAATGAGATAATGAAAGATTTGATATAGTCACTGTAACAAGTGCCCATTTTTAGCTTTCTTACTGTTCTGTGGTTTCTATTGATTTTTGTTTTTGGTTAATGTTAATTCTTTGACACAAAGTTTAGTTGTCTGGCTCTCTAGAGGATATAATGTCAATCCACTTTATTTTATGTATTTTAGTGGGAATTGAGTTCTTAGTAAAGCTATTAATGTCTAAGCACTTTCTTTTGTGTATAGAAGACAGGAAGTAGAGATTTGTTTTTGTGTACCTTGTTATCATATGTTGGGTGAGTGTACTGGTGCATTTACTAGAAAAGCATGACTAAATGCGCCATAAAACCAAATTACTGATATTTTTTCTAATTAGAAAATTCAAAAAATCCATGCAATTGATGACATCAAATTCACCTATAAGATGAATCTTATTTTTTGTAAATGACAAACAAAAGTAGTATTGAATGCTAACTACATATCCAGTCATATCACTAGAGAAAGCAAACAAACAACGAAAATCTCGACCTAAGAACAGAGAATGAAAATCTCCACCTACAATAAAGGTTTTAATTGAAATTCAGGACTTTCTTACAACCTCTAACTCAAGCTAAAACATCATCTCTAATCAACTTCAACAGTCATCCTTTGTTTTCTTTTCTTTTTCTTTTCTTTGGGTTATATATGTACCCTACAACCTCACCCTCCAGCCTCCATCCCATCATTATGAAAGGAAACAGGCATCCTTTGTGCTCTCTGTGGATGCTCAGAAATGAGGTTCTTACATCAGGAGAATCTCTTTAGCATATATATATTTGAAAAACCATGTTCCAACTACACCGAAAACTACTCTTTAACCATATTTCAACAGCAAAACCATATGGATATATTGAATAACATTAGGCGTAAATGCACTTTTAGTCCCTACATTTTGACTTTTTTCCATTTTGGTCCCTACATTTTCATTTCACCACTTTTAGTCCCTAAATCAATTAATGCGTGTTATTTTAGTCCTTTCCATCAGTCAACAGATAGAAATAACGGAAGTGACTAACGGAGAGATTAAAATATTATTAAAAATTTACTGTAGCACGCCACATCAGGTTATAATTTAAAATATTTATTTCTCAATTTTAACCAAAGAAAAAAATATGAGTTAAAAATTTAAAAAAAATAAGAACACACCAGAACATAAGAACAAGAACAGAAGGTGGAGAAAGGGGATCTGGTCAAGCATGAAGAAGATGAAAAAGAAAACCATGGTGACTCTACCACCACTTCCTCCTCTTGTTTCTTCTTCTTCTTCAGCTCAGCTTTGGCTTTCTTCGACTTCTTACTCTGCTTCTCTGTCTTCGGCGGCGCGTTAGCCAAGCTTTCACAAATGGCTTGGAGCTTAGCGTCCACCGCCGGCACGTTAGCCAAGCTTAGCCAAAGTTGTTACTCTAATGTATTTGTCTCCCCCCTTATGGATGATTGCAGGCTTCTGGCGTCCCAAATCCCTCAGATTCGCTTTAGGCCTTGCTTTCTTGAAGCCAATAGGTGTGCTGACACTCTTGCGCGCTTGGGAAGGCTTCAAGCTACTGATTTTGTTATTTTGGAAAGTCCGCCTATAGACTTAGTTAATTTTCTAGATTTCGACTCTAATGGGTTGTATTTGAACAGGCCCTGCCCTGAATTGTTGTTTTCTCCTTAGTTCGTTAATGCATTTCCTTTTCACCAAAAAAAGAAAAAGAAAGGGAGAGGTGGACAAAATGGGACTTCCATAATTGATGGGGATGGTGAGGGGAAGAAGATTAACATTAGAAGTAAAGTTGTAGTTTTTCTGTTTCTAAGATCTGGCAATGGTCCAGATAGAGTAAAACCGGATTTGAATAAAGAAATGAATACATCCTTTTATCCCCAAAGTTTCAATCGATTAATTTGCTCCCCAAACATTATGGTTTTTTTTAGGAGCATTAAGGTATGGTTTAGATTTACTCCATATCCGCATTTCGTCAATTTGTCATGCCTAATTGTCCGTTAAGTGTCAAATTAATTATAAAAAAAACTCCAAACATGAAGGGTTTAATATCAGAAAATCCCAAAGATGAAAAAGGTGTAAAATCAAAAGAAATACAAATATGGTGGGTGTGTTGTTATGCCAATTTGGTATGGTATAGTACTGTAACACTACAGTACATTGACATAAGGGGGCAAATAAAAAAATTGAAACTTTAAAGAACAAAATAAAAAATTACCCCAAATTTTAGGGGTATCATTTGTAATTAGAAAAAATACCATCATTTTCGGTTACTAGTTTCAACTTACAAAAGTCACTTGGATTGTAGGAGAAGAAGCAAAGGGACTGATAGCAATGGCGCCAAAGACAACGAAAAACAAAAGTACCCCTCAAGACCCAGATGGGATTTTCGCAGGAATGGTTGTTTTCTTAGTCCAACATGGAGTTCAGCCTCGCCGATTACAGGTTCTAACTCCATCTATGTTTGTACTTTATTTTCAGTATATTATTAAACAAAACTTAGTTACAGTTCCTAGGTGTTCTACATTAGCTTCTCCAATTATATTCTAACACATACATAACTGCATTTATTTTCATTCTCTTTGAGAAAGTTAACATTAATTTTGTTGTATTGGTCAATGCAAGAATTTTATTGTTAACTAAGGAATTTGCACCTCAGTTTTGCCCATATATCACAAACCCCACCTAGCTACACAATATTTATTTGTGTTTGAATCTTTCTGTCTCTCTTTTTTTTTGGCGTATTTAAAGATTTGGAAGCAGAAACTGGTGCAAATGGGGGCTGCAATAGAAGAGCGCTTGTCCAAAAGGGTCACTCATGTATTTGCTATTAACTCAGAAGCTCTTCTCAAACAAGTGACCACTGAACGCTTGGAACGCTTTAAGGGAGTGAGTCTCAGTTCTTGTCTCTCTGTTTGAGCATGATTTTCATTTTGTATGATGGTTTACATATTCCTACATTGTTGCATCATTTAATTTAATATGGTCTTACTTACAAGTTTGGCATATAACTTTAAGTCTAATTATATTGTTTAAAATTTTATTACTTCCATTCAGTTTCTTAGTTAGAGTTCATGATTAATATTTACTGGAGGACCAAATTAGCAGCTAAATTTGCTTGCTAAGATTGAAGTTTGAATGCGATTTGCGGTTTGCTTAAGGGGATTTTTTTTTAATATGGGGCCCACCAAAATATGCTCGAAAGCCCAAAAAACTGGCCTTTTTGTTATTGCAAAATGCACACAAGTGTGCTTAAAATCATAGCAGCTGACAAAGATTGTAATCAAAGTGGTGTACTAATAAAAAAAAAGTGGTGCACAGTGTACTTTACCTCTATGTTATCTTATGTTGGACTCTTGTTTAGTTGAGTTTAATGACCCACCTCAATTATGGGAAATCAGTTATGGTCTAACGAGTTACACTTAAACTACTACATTGCCTACATTAAAATCCTCAGAGGCTATTTTTCAGGAACATAGATTTTGGATATAAAGGACATGTCATGGCAAGTCTCTCTAGTTAGGTATAGGCCAAGTTCAACATTCAACTCTGTAGGACTTCCCTATCAAGTAGTTTCTGATAAATTATTTTGACTTGTTTCTTGAGAAAACTTGATAATTTTGTTAGATTAGATTTTTTGTCTTCATATATCATATTCATCTATGTACTACCACTGTTTGCAGAGGGCTCTCCTTTATCAGTGGCTAGAGGACAGCTTGAGATTAGGAGAAAAGGTATCTGAGGATTTGTACAATATTAAAGTGGACCGAGAAGGAGATAACATCCCAGAGAAGTCTTTAGTTCCTAAAGAAGCCAACAAAAACACTACTAGCGACGAAGAACCATCACATAGCAAAAAAATCAGATCCTCTCCTGAAGATTCAAAAAATATAAATGCAGAAAGCAAGGAAGATGCAAAAAGTAGTGCTCTATATGACGCACTGAGTACTCCTGGAAGTTCTGAGGATTCACCCAGTACTCTAAGCCCAGTGAATACCAGTCCACTGACCCCAGATCCTTTTAATAAGGATGTAAGATGCCAATAATTCAGATATTCTCTGGAACTTTGTATTGGAAATTTTGTTGCCATGGCAATTGCTTTGTGGAATTTAGGCTTTCTTTTCTTTTTGCAACTAATACTTTTACTATTTTCAATCAGGTTGACACATTGCAAACATCCTTGCCATATAGTCCTCCTGATTTAAACAGGAATATAACCGAGATATTTGGAAAGCTTGTTAACATATATAGAGGTGAGACTAAAATCAATTCTTTATTTTTGGTTGTCTTTTTTCTTTGACCTCTTGGTGATCTGATTCCTTGTGATTATTGCTAATGGAAGCATTGGGTGAAGACCGGAGGTCATTTAGCTACTACAAGGCCATTGCAGTTATTGAGAAGTTGTCCTTTAAAATTGACAGTGCCGACCAGGTCAAAGACCTGCCCTCAATTGGGAAGTCACTGCAAGATCATGTAAGTGAACATGCTCATGAGTAGATGTCTGCATTATTGGCTAGGTTGTTTACTTGGCTTGTCTTTTATCTCATGTTGGTCATCACATGAATTCTATACAAATGTTAAACATTGCACTTCTAAGAATGGTACAGCTGACTAGTTTCTTAGTCACTTACTTGACCCCTTTTAAGTTTGAATAATAGGGTAGTTTATTATTTGCCTATATGAATGTTGAATATATGATTATGAGTCACCAGGAAATTTTTTTGCTAAGTCATGAGTCTCATCATGATATTGTTACATGCTTAGCTGAATTGTGGTCTGTCATGTAAAATTATCTACACTGTGTGCTTCGAACATTGAAGATTAATGTGGTGAGGTATTTAATTCCAATCTTGAAACTCAAAATTTTATACATTAGTTTTGGATCCTTACACGTAAGAGTTACAATCAGAATTTAGAGAAGCCTATGCTGTAAAATTATGCACTCTCTGGTGTACAGGATGCTTTAAATTCTATCATCTAAAGTTTACAGATTTTTTTTTGTAATTACTTGCAGATCCAGGAGATAGTGACAACTGGGAAGTTATCCAAGCTGGAGCACTTTGAAAAAGATGAAAAGGTGTTGCAAAGGTCCTCAGTAAAACTAGAATTTACTATCGTGAACTGCTAAATGCATCATGAGTTATTTACATTCTTTCTGATTGTTAAGTATCTTCTTCCTTGTTATCACCTTTTTGAATAAAATGATTATTCCATTAATTTGGACTTGCTTTCTTGAATCTATTCTTTGTATGCCAATGATTGAAGATCCAATGATTGAAGATCTTATTCTTTTAATATTTTTTTGAAGTTTTATATTCTGGAGCTTCTTTGTTGGCACTATGTACAGTGACTAGCAAGAAAGAAATTCCATTCTATTTGGAGTGGGTTTTAAATTGTTTATCCACTTATGCAGTATTGGAGATTATGAATATATATACATATATACAAGCTATATCTGACCATAATTCTTATATTTTTAATAATCTTTCTTTCAACTGCATTACCATTTGCAGGTACGAACAATCACCTTATTTGGCGAAGTTTGGGGTATTGGTCCTGCCACTGCCCTTAAATTATATGAGAAAGGACATCGTACACTAGATGATCTGAAAAATGAGAATTCATTAACAAATTCACAAAGAATTGGGTTAAAATATTTTGATGATATCAAGCAGAGGATTCCACGCCATGAGGTCTGATATCCATGTTACTTCTTAGAATTTTGCATTGCTAATCTGGAAGGTCTAGATTTACTTCACCTTGGATGTTTTTGAAGTTATTTCTGATTCCACAGGTTCAAGAGATGGATCTTCTTCTTCAGAAAGTTGGGGAGGATATTTTGCATGGGGTGAGCACTATAACTTTTTCTTTGGTGCAAATGCTTTCTGCCCAAACTTTCTTTTAGCAATAAATGTGATTTCTTTTTCTCTCTGTGTGTTTAGCATTATAAATTAGTTAGTTAATATCAGGTGACAATGTTAAATGAACTGATTATATGTGAATTTAATTTGGTTCATCATTGTTATTCAATTAGATGTGGATCGAGATATAATTCATTGGCAATCAAATTTCAAGGCACAAGCATTGTTTATAATTCTAGCATTAATAATGCATATTTGTATATGGGTTATCCTACTATTTTGATGTCTGTCTTGAAGGTGAACATAGTCTGTGGAGGATCATTTAGACGTGGAAAAGCTTCCTGTGGGGATTTAGACATTATAATTACACATCCTGATGGGAAAAGGTACAAAATTATTTCATCTCTTAGTGTGTCACCTTTTATTTTGTTTCATTGACAATGTTCACTTGTCTTGATCTTAGAGGAGATCAGTTGCTTTTAGGCCAACTGTTTTCTTCTTTCCTGAATTCAGCTTTGTTCTCTTTATGACATCTCTTTCTTCCCTTGACAGAATGAAATATAAATGTAAATGGTAGAAGAAATATACTCATAAAAAAATTTATCTTCAAATATCCAATGAGTTGTCAAATGGCACCTTTCCCCCCTATAAGAAAAGGGTAGGGGTGAGGTCGTGGGTTTCAAACCCAATGAGTGTATGTGTAAGCTGCCAATAAAAAAATATTATGGTCAATTAGTATAAGAAATCCAAGACATTTTTCTACAGACCTTTTTTTTTTATTTTTTATAAGAACTCAAACACAGACCTTATCTATTTGTTTTTACCTATCAAATAAGTTTTTGATTACCCACCATATATCTGGCTGATCTTGGTTCCAAAGAGTGTAGATTAAATTACTGGATGCCTCCAAATTCCAACAAACAGTTTTTCTACAAACACAAAAGATTCTATGAAAGACATTATTTCTTATGATCTAATTGAATTAACCCTTGATTGCTGCAGATCTTGCCACTTTCTGCCCCAATTCTTTGACATGCCTTTTTTTTTTTTATAATGTTATCATTTTTGTTTTATGTCACCCCTTTACCTGTCTTACATTCTTTTATGACTTATAGTCTTTCTGCTTTGTAAATTCTAACTGTCATATACGTGTTATTACTCTGTACTTACAGTCATAGAGGTTTTTTATCAAAATATGTTGAGCGTTTAAAGGATATGAAGTTCTTAAGAGAGGATTTGATTTTCACTACTCACAGTGAGGAGGTAATATCATTTTTCTTCTGTTTGATTGAGCTATCTCTCTCCCTCCCTCTTTGCTGAATGCATGACTCTCTTATTTCTTGTATTCTATGTTATATGTGAGAAGGAGAGATAAATGAAGTTTATAGGTATTTATTTTTTGGATGCCTCCTTTTTTATTTTTGGTCATTTTGTGTAGCATATTTTAAGAACCATTGTTTTACAATAAAACTTGTGAACTTTGAGAGCTATTAGTTTGTTTCTGCAAATTGCATTTTGCAATCATAAGAAATGAGATCCTTGTGATTGTCAGACTTGCTGTAATATGCCCACATTAACTTTATGCAAAAGTTTGCACAGGGTACTGATTCTGGCGTTGACACTTACTTTGGTCTATGCACATATCCTGGGCGTGAGCTGCGGCACCGCATAGATTTGAAGGTACTTGATGGTTTCCTTAATTTGAGACAAAATACCAGAAGGAACACCTGCACTTTATATCTGTACTGGTGTTTATTCCTATGCTCTCCCTAAAGAGAATCATAGGCTATATTTGAAGAGGATTCTAATTATGGATTTCTTAGCCCCCAACAATGTCAGAGAAGAACCCCTCTTCCAATCCTTTTTTCATGCTTGAAACCATGCCCCCACCATTCCTCCCCCACCCACGCAAAAAAATGTGTTACTTCTAACAAGGAGGGAAAAAGAAGGCAGCCAGTCTTTTCTGGTTAATTCTCTTAGTTGACTATCTGTTCACATATACACAGCCACCTTTGGTTGTATAGAGCTTTTAATTGTTATATGTAGAATTGCAGAAATGTATATGATTGATTTTGTGATACTTTTAATGCATATATTACATTTTTGTAGGTATACCCAAGGGATATATATGCATTTGGACTTATAGCTTGGACAGGGAATGATGTGTTAAATAGGAGGTATAATCTCCTTACTGACTATTGAATTCTGTAGTTTCTTAAATATTCTAGCTTATGAAGCGTTTGCCTAATGAAAACAAAAAATGTTCACAGAATGTATGCCTGATCCCTCTGCATAGGATTTTGTAGGCTTAAAAAAAACATGTCAGCTGTGCCAAATGTTGTATATTTGCAAATGAACAAAGGATGAGGATGATGCATCTATCAAAAATATTTAATATTGGAAAGAGTGTAGTGCTGCTGTTGAATAACATGTCTAGCAATTGTTGTATAAATTTCTAAGTAATATGCTATATTGCTATAAACAGAATTTGCTGAACTAACATATCTTGGAAAGCAGTAGATTAAATTAGGGGGAAAAAAACAACTAGCTTTTTTGATAGTACTGACAATTATTGCTACCAACAGAATGGTGCTGAGTCTTCCAGAACCATTCCTTGTACCTACTTTTCTCTCATACCAAATTGATTCACTTTCTATACGTACTCCATATTTTGCATCAATTTTAGAATGTCTTCATTATGTTTGGGCAATATTTATGACAAATAGACTTATGGATCAATCAAGAAAGTTAAAAAAAAAAAAAAAAATTCAAAACCACCCACGGTTGAGTAAAAGTTTATACGATTTACTTGATACTTGGGTGTAGGTTGAGATTGCTGGCAGAATCTAAAGGATTCAGGCTTGATGATACAGGGCTGTTTCCAGCTACTTATGGTTCAGGCGGTAAACGGGTAATGAGTTTATATGATTTTGTTGTACTTTCACTTGTTTACATGGTTCATCTAGCTTTAGCATGCATTGTTCAATTGCAGGGAACAAGAGGTAGTGCAAGTTTGAAATTTAACACGGAGAAAGAGGTGTTTAACTTCCTGGGATTTCCTTGGCTTGAACCACACGAAAGGAATCTGTGAGCTGTGAATAGTTTGTATAAGCATGCTGTACATAAGAGTTACCATGCTTGGTTTTGCATCATTATAAATTAAAACCTCCCTCACTCTTTGTTGGCTGAGAGTTTTTTGGCATGCTTTCCTTGTAAATTATGATATAACAACAGGTTAGAAAAAGAGGGATTTTTCTTTGGCATGCTAGCCTTGTAAGCCATGTAATTCAAACAAAGGGGTCCAAGTAAAAACAGTGATGCCACCACAGGGTTGAGCTTTCGCTTTGGTCCTCAATTTCCGCTGCATGACAATTTTTTTTAGCACTAGAAATATACGGCAAGGAAAGGATTAGAGGGAACTGGGAAGAAAGGATGAGGGTGAATAACAAGAAAAGAAGAAACCATCCATTTGATATGATAATGAACCAGTGGTTAGATAGCCAACTTGCCTTGGGTGGCACTAGTGTGGCATTGGTTTAAGAATTCTGATGCCTAAGGTAGTGATGATCTAACCAAAAAAAATAGTTTTAGGAGGTATTATGCACTTAAATTCAACTACATTATGTGGGCTTAGAAAATTCAAGCATGGTTAAATCCAAACTGTATAATCTATATACTTCATTTGTTGGATATTAATTTATTTCTCAGAACAAATGAATTCATTAAGCATAGACAAAAAGGGTAACGAGGAGATGGTTGGAAGCTCCCATGCATCACAAGAGGTCACATGCATCATAAGAGGCAACCCAAAGTTGCTAGGTTATGAGCTTCAAAATTAAATTCTGGCAAACATAGAAAAAATTTGTCTACAAAAATGAGCTAACCTTATTAGTGTAGTCTAATAGTATTATTAATATTTACCTAAAGTCATGAGTGAGTCCTGTTTCGTGAGTTTTAGTTAACTTTGTATATCAAAATTATCTCAGTCCTACTTAAATAAATAAATATATATATATATTAAAAATTAATTAATATCATGGTTCAATAATAAAAAAGGATTCATTATCATGAAATATAGTCCGTGGTTTAATTAGTAAATTTCTTTATTGTCAAATAACACTTATATAACAAAAAAAAAAAAAAAAATCAATCAATCGGTATCATGCCATAATAATACCAAAAAACAATCATGGAACAATACTTTCTAGATTTTAAATCAAAAATCTTGTCCTTCCATGTTACTATTTTACCATTCCGAACTTAACACAGATGCCACAATCGAGGGGTTGAATCTGTAAAATGCTATGGTAATAGTAAGTACTAAGTAGCAACTAGTATAAGTATGTTATAAAAGTTTTAAAACCCCCCTTCTTAGCAGCAGGGTTTATCTGGATAGACCACAGAGAGAAGACAGAAGAGAATGGCTTTGAGAATAGGCACAGCTCCTTCAACTTATCACTCATCCTTCCCTTTCTTTTCTTCTTCTTCTTCTTCTTCTTCTTCATCTCCATACAGTAGTTCAACTGGTTTTGGATACATATGTTCCTATTCATACCCTTCTTCTTCTTCTTCGTTAACCAAAAAACCACAAAGCTTGCCACTCTCACTCTCCTCCTCTTTCACAAACCATATTTGCAAAGCAGCCGAGTATAAATTTCCAGACCCAATTCCTGAATTCGCTGATTCAGTAAGTCTCTTTTCCATTTTACGTGTATAACGTTGTGTTACATAACCATTTTATTACTGTTAATGCTTACTATTATTTAAGTTTGGTTGCTACTTTTTTACTTTTTATTTTTTTATATTATTAAAATTGGGTTCAGGAGACAGAAAAATTTAAGACCCATCTCCGCAAGAAGTTTGTTAAGAATGAAATATATGGAGATTCAGCTGAAGAAGTTGTAGAAATCTGCACCGAGGTACTCTCAATTTCCCTGCATAAAATTTACATTTTGCTTGTTATGGCATTTTTATGGGTTAAGGTCAAGTTGTACCTAATTTATGTGTTGCTCAACTGCATGTTCGACTCCGTAAAGATTAATGCCAAGGACACAATATTTTTCACAACTATTAACATGGTTTGTTATAATTGGAACAATGTCACTTCAACATAGGGCTAGCACTAACATCATTTTTATTATGTCCAATAATAACTGGCTATGTCAGCAGTTGTTTTGTTACATGTAATACACAATTCATTGTCATGAAACATTGGTTTTAATGCTATCTTTGTTGTACAAGAAAATCAATATCTTGGGGTTCACTAGAAAAGTAGTTGCTATGGAAAAGTAATTTCTAATTTTAGGTTTTCTTTGGTATTTGGCAGAAAATGATTCATAGTGCTTATCCTACATTGTTGTAAATAAAGCTTTGTTGAGTTAATTTAACAAATTTCTTGGTTTGAGTAGCAGTGTTGCAATGTACAAATTACAATGCCACTTTGTGTAGGACCTGGACTATATGTAACAGGCCTGGTGGCTAGCAAGACATCATTGCATTTGATTGCATTGGCATTTAATTTATCTTGTAGAAGATACCCAATTATATGTGATCTTCCTTAGGGTGACAGTAGATGGAGAGATCACTTTTGTTGATACTGATCCAGTGATCCTAAAAGTATCCTTGCCTTCCTGAATTTCATAGTACTGAATGCCCCTATATATCCTTGCTCTCTAGTATAAATAACAGCTAGAAATAGGTGCCACTTATTGCTGTTAATTTGATTTGTTGGTTTCTGAACTGCTTCACAAGCAAGCCACTATAGCCTGCTTTAGAAACACCCAACAAAATTTCAGGAAACTCTCTTGACCCTGATTTGTTTACCAGTAGAATTTGTAGCCTTTGTGTGTTGTCTTCTACAAATTGACTGGTGTTATCTTGACTAGCCCTGTAAAATGTTGAAGGGATATGCAGAGACTCCTATAGTCGAATAGTAATAATTTTAATATTGTAAAAGAAGAAAAAAAAAAGGGGGGGGGGGTGTCTAGGGGCTACAGTTACTCACTGGATGTATCAATAAAATGCATCCAATCAGTTGTATTCTGTTGTTGAATGGTGAAATCTTAAATAATGTAAATGTTATTGTTTATACTTCTTTGAAAAAAGGGATTGATCAAATGGGTTTGGGGGGTACCTAGGGCACCAACTTTTTCCAAACCACTCATTATGGTGGCAAAATGTCTCCTACTCAACAAATTGTGGAAATTTTATTCTGTATTCTTCTAGAATTTTGTAGGTATAATTTTGCTCTGAATCTTTCAAGTGTCATACTTTTGTCTGACCCAAAAAATAGAAATATTGAGCCTCTAATTTCATAACCTATTTTGTTGCAAATGTATGCTTGGTTGTCTATTAATTTGAATCTTTGCTGATGAACTTGTTCAGTTGATTTGTGGAAGTACACTGGTACTAAACTATGTTGCCTGTGATAATATTTTTAACAGATATTCAAAAACTTTTTACACACTCATTATGGTGGTCCTGGAACACTATTGGTCCTTCCATTTATTGACATGGCTGATACTGTAAATGAGCGGGGATTGCTGGGAGGATCACAGGCTGCACGTACTGCAGTCAAATGGGCACAAAAACATGTTGACAAGGACTGGAATGAATGGACTGGTGGTGATAGTGATTAAGCTAAATGCCTCTTGCTGGCATGAGTATTATCTCGCTAGTATTGTCAATGTGTGTTGTAAGAGCTATTCATTCATTTTGAATTTTTGATATGTATGGCGTTTCCTTATGACAAATGAAATTCGAGTAGGTTTTGGGGTGTTACTAGTTGTAGGGAAAGCATAAGCTTGAAAGTGTATCATTAAGTGTATCATTCAGTGAACCCCTCCTTTCCTTCGGCTAAAAAGGTAAGACTGCTTGTGTTTCTTTAAAAACCAAAAGTGCACTGCAAATTTGCTATATTTTCAATGGAGCAAACCACGCGGAAAAAGTATTGTCCATCCTAGAATCAAGAATTCAGCAAACTTGAATCAGATCCTGCATTTCTATGATCAAATTTTGTTGAAAATTTAAAATTTCTTGCATCTAGAGCTCAAGACAATCTTGCGCATTGGTATTTCTCATTACTTGAAAGAGATCACAACTGGCAATACAGTTTTAGGCAATTGTATGTATTTGAAGTTATGTTTTACTAGAATTTCCTCAGTCAAGTAATCTAGTAACCAACACTGTTTCAGCAAAACAGCTATGGATTTACCTTGTTCTTAGAGCAGGAAGGTTTATGCTGATAAATGTTCAGCAGTTCACTGATCAATCAGTTTGCTTCGAGTTATTTCCATTGTACAATTATAAAGATTCTTCAGGCTATAACAGCTGGAATTATTGAGTTTTAAACATTCAACCGCTGACTGCATTCTAATTACTGGTGCTCCAAACCAAGCAGCTTGAATTTAGTCAGTGCAATCAATCTAGAGGGCCATAGAAAACACGATCATTTTTAAAAAACTGTATAATTGACAGAATAGTGCGTGTTGAATATTATTGCAGTAATATCTCATCATCGGGTAACAAAACTCATAGTTTGGACAAAAAAAGGCTTGGCTAATTAGCAACTGGCATGTACAGATTCAGATTTGTATATCCCCCTCAATAAATATTAACCCAGACATTGACAAACAAAACATGGGTAATGGCTAGTTACAAATCTGATCAACTCCGGTCCATCATTTCTTCCCTATCAATGAAACGTTCAAGTAACTCTTTCTCTTTCAAAACTAAGCAATCTTCACTCTTCCCAAACCAGTCATAGCGTCGCTTGGCAATGTAATCGTAGACAGGATCCCTAAGGGGAGTTGGAACTACCAAGAGTGTGCTTAAGGCAGAGTATGGTAGCGGCAAATATGACATAACTTTCAAGGCAGCTGCAGAATCACATCACTACAAAAGTTAAGACCTTGGCACTTGGCAATAATAATGTTAAAAAGTAAATTATAGGAGTAGGAGAAGCAGCCTGGTCAAAGAAAAGCAACAGTAACTGACATGATCTGCATTCACATGTCTGTAAGCAAAACAATCTGCACAAACATTCATAAGTTTGTCCTCTAATGGATGTTCCAATTTTGATACACATGCATTGAAAGTTGAAACCACAAAATTCTCTTAAGTCACTAAAACTTGAAACTGAAATTCAGTAACAGAAGAAATTAATTTTGGAAATTATGCAGCATAAAGTTTCTAGTTACAAATATGTAATGGGATCGGCTGTTATAAAGAAAATAAGAAAGAATCTAATAGCTTTTGAATAAAACTGTTTCATCAACTGAATCTTCAAAGATAAAGTGCAAGCAGTGTTCAACTACACTTCCTTCACACTCATAATTTGGCCAAAGATCAAACCAGCAGTAGTGTTAATCAACCCAGATTTGCAGCAAAGTAATCCAAAGGATACAAATTTAAAAGGACAGCAAGGATGCCAAGGAAGGATATTTAGCCAGACCCAAGTACTTGATAAAAAACATTCATTCCTGAAAAGAATTATGCATTACCAATCTAGACAATACTATTTAATAGGCACAGGGTGTAAAAAATTAAATAACACTGTCCCTGGGAGTTGAATCTAACTCAAGTTTTGGGAAAATCATTGAAAACTGTTTCCATTATTATATAAAATATGTATTCTGTACCCAGATCAAAGCTATCATTTATATATGAGTGGGTCTTAGAGCTATCATCAGTAGTCAATGAAAATCAAGTTGATTTTCAAATCCATAACCAGGATAATTGATAAAGAGCCCAAAAAAATATACTTCACCATGTTGAGTTTGAGCTGCATTTATATGGTGGTTTCTATCATCCTCACAGTTGAGGGATGGAAAGGGAAGACAGTAGGATAACAAGTGGGAGGGGATAGCTGGTGATCCAATAACTTCCACAATTTAAACCAATAGAGTTCTCTTGAACAAACATATGCATAGAAGAGTAGATAATGCAAGAAAGAGTTGTGATAGGCATTCTCCAACAACATTAAGAAAACTTCTTCCCTCCTTTAATCAAATACTATTTAGCAAGGAGAACATAGATCCATTGCAATCTATATTCTGCAGACTGATATGTTTAGATAGCTTGCAGCTACAAGGTAAGTACAGATGAATCAAAATTTTAAGCAGTCAAGATGAAGCACTTGTTCTCTTACCAGCTGCTTTTAGAATAGCTAATTAATTTCAGATGAAACTAAATCCTTAAAAAACTGAGTCTAACCAAATGCGATTAGATAAAGCTTTTCATCAAAAACTAATACATTTGGTTGAATAAGTAATACAAAAGCTGATGAGGTTTCTAACCAGTTGATGCTCGGTGATACAAGCCAGGGCCTTCAACGAACAAAAAGCGACGGAGAACATCCTCTCGTTCAAGACCACACAATCGCAAGTATGGCTCAGCAGCCTTTGACTGAACGCAACAATACTTGATTTTCTTATACTTGTCTGCTTGAATCACCCATTTCACCCCTGTAAACATAAAATATCTAATTTTAAATCACTACATTAGATACCAGAAGCTACAATCCAAGAAATCAATGCAGTAATGCGAAAAGCATCTTGAAAACCAGCATCAAAATTCATTAACAAATGAACCTAAACAAAACGTGACTCCTCTTGGGGTTCTGAAAAAGAGACAAGGTCTTGAAGAAAGTAACAAGAAAGAAAATTAAGGCTCATTATGGTTTTGCCTGAAGCATTAGAATGCACGTAACAAAACCAATAACAATTTCTTTTGTTGTCAAATTGATGTGGGTCATGTGACTTTTCGGATACCCATTACTAAATTTCAAGCTATCAATCCATACCTACGACCTAACATCCTTGTTTTCATTAGCTTTTACAAAGTTATGAATAGTAGGATTACAAAATAGAGCCTAATCAAACATCACATACATTTGCCATTTGTGATTCGATTCCTATCAAAACAACAAAACTCATATCCAATTTATTGCAACCAAAAAAAATGAAGACACTAAAAGTTCATGCTCTTCAATAAAATAAAATAAAAAATAAAAATAGACATAATCTTAGCTATCAAACATTAAAACAATGGGGGTCATTTGAAATGTCCAACTTAAACTAAATATTCTTGCAACCCAACGCATCGATTTGAGACCAAATTTCCATGCCCATCCCACCATAAAATAAAATAAAATTAGTAAACTAACTGGGGTGGCATTGCAAATCAACAGGACATTAGTTCACTCCACCTCTACCACCCAACCAACCCACTAAACTTTGCCTAATTTTGGCACTAAATTGGAACAATGGGATAGGATAGACATTGTCAATCAATCTCAAATTTAAAGTGTTAATTATAAACCTTTTCATAGTTTAAAGTTTTGTTTCAGCATATTTTCAAGCTTAAAGTTTCAATTTTTTTTTTTATTGGTTCTTAAAAAATAAAAAATAAAAAAAGTTACATTTTTTAGCTGCAACTGTGCAAGTGTAACCGTACTTTTAAACAGTTTAAATTTTTTTTTAATAACTAAATGAATATAAGCTAATCCAAGCATGGGTTTTTCACATAACAGTGAACAAAAATTTAAAAAAATAAAAATAAATAAATAAAGCCTTAATAAGAGAAACACTTTGAAAAAACAAGTGAAGTACCTCCGTGACAAAGGTGGCAGACACCGTCATAGACGAGGACACGTGGCTGAAGGAGAGTGGGTTCCGCCGCGGTCTTCTCCGTGTCCGAGAACACCACCTCTTCTTCTTCTTCTTCTTCGACATCGGCCACGTCAGGTACAGCGTCCGAAACGACGTCGGACGGTGTTGCTGCTGCTTTTGCTGTTGTTGTTGTGGTGGTTAAGGTTGATGAGGAGGTGAAAGAAATGGAGCGATTGTAAAAGGACGAAGGTGTTTTTGATTTAGTTGTTAATAATAAGTTTCGAACAACACCCCGCGTCAACGTTGTCATGTTATTCCTCATCATTTAAATTTTGGCTTCTTCTTTCTTTCTTTCTTTTCTGATCTCTCAAATTTTGGGTTCTGATTTTGAGAGATTGGTGCATTTCTTGATGCGCAAGTCCTGCAGGGACCGCAATTACAGTTTACAATAGAAAAGGGTCCCAAAACAAATATTTTGGTGAAATTACTATTTACTCCTCTAAATTATACAATATATACACTTGGCATTCTAAACTTTTTAAGTACACTTTTTGTACCATAAATTATGACTCTTATTACATCTTTACACCCCAACATCAAGTTTGCTATTAATACAAAATGTAATTAATAGTATAGTTTAGATAAAGGTCGCAATTTTTATCTGAACTTGTTAACTCACACATAACTCACTTAATTTGGGTAAGTCTTGACCCAACCTAATTAGATATTCGAGTTAAATGGATAAGACCCAAATGGGTAATTGTAATTCAATTAAATGAGTCGTAAACCCAATTATTACACCCATATAAAATTTCAAAATTTAATACTTCAAAAAAGAGAAAAAGAAAAAAAGGCTAAACCATAAAACCCTAACAAGCCAACCAACTGCCACTTTCTCCACTTCTTGCATCTAACATAAAATTTTCTCCTTCATTTTCTTGGGCATTTTCTCAACTACCAAATGAGACAAAATTTAAACCCTTTTCTCCCTCTTTAACTCTGTCTTGTAGAACACGCCATAAAACCTCACTCACTCACTCACATAGAAAGAAGGAAATCATAGACTCAAAATCAGAGGCAACATCATTGGACTATGATTTGGATTCCATGGAGTCAAAAATCGGACTCCGTGGCGACAAAATTGTGGATCTCATCCACTTGAACCTGCTTACCAATCTATAATTATTCTATATTATTCTTAGTTTTTTACTAATCCTATGTTTGGTTGCCAATAAAATCTAGGGGAAAGGGAAAAATAGCTAGGTTAGGTTTAGTTTGGCAGTTGTGTATTTGCTATTTTGCTCTGTTTTAGGGCACAATTTGTTTTTTTTTTTTAATAAATATTTTCTAGGAAAATTTGAATTTGTTTTTGATTGAAAATTTTATGTGATTTGCACATTTTAGATCAAGATGGATAGACTTGAGAATGATTCCTCAATTCTTATGATTTAATTTATATATTTTTTACTTATCATTTGTTCGGTTGCCAAGAAAAGTTAGGAGAAAAGAAAATTTGCAAGTTAGATTTAGTTTTGGTGTTGTTATTTTTGTTTTCTTAGCTCTTGTTGTTTTAAGGGAAAGGTGAATTAGTTTTGCCAAGAAAAAAAAAAAAAAACTCAAATGATTTGCATAGCATGGGTGAGAACAAGTGCAAATTTTGATAATTGGTTAAATGAGTGGGTTGCACATTAAATGGGTAGAGTGGGTAATAGATATTTAATTTTTTTTTTAAATGGATAATAAATGGTTAAAAGGGTAATTATAAACCCGACTCATTTATGACCACCCAATTGCCACCCTTAAGCTTAGGGTAGTAAAATATAATTTCTTTTTATTTTTAAGAGATTGAAAAGAGGGGCAATAGAATTTATTCACGTGATGTCATATTTTTCTATCTAAGTTAATGGCAAATTTAATATCAAGGTGTAAAATGTAACAAGGGTTATAGTTTAGTGTGCAAAACATGTATTTGAAAAATTTAGGATGCAAAGTGTAATTTATAGTATAATTTTTGGTGGTAAATATGGTAAATAGTAATTTCCATCCTTTTTTTTGTTATTATTTGTTTTCTGTACATGGATAAAAAAAAGTGTATAATGGGGCCCAATTTTATTCTATTATTTTTTTGATCAGAAGAGGCCCAATTTTAAGGTAATTTTATTATTTTTTTAATCAGAGAGGCCCAATTTTAAGCCCAAAGTGGGAGTGAAACCCAAAAAGGGCAGTCCCGTTAATATGTACAATAGAGAGAGCGCTAGAGGAAGGGCTTGAACCTTCGACCTTGTGGTTAACAGCCACACGCTCTAACCAACTGAGCTACTCCAGCTGCTGTCTTTTTCTCAAAAGTTAATAATATCAATCTGTTTCTTTTTCTTAGCAAAAAAAGGAAAAATAATTTATTGCTTTCTGTGCCAAATTGCCAATCTTGAGGCTCTGTTGAAATCCATTGATAATGAATTAATGGATTTGGATTATCCCTCTCTGCTCACAAAATATTTTTACTACTTTTACTTTTTAACTTTAATTTTTAATTTTTTAATTCAATGTCTGAATATCATTTTTACTAGACATTCTTATTTTTACTACTTTGCATCAAGTGCAATACTCCTGATCTTAATCATGAATCAATGATAATGTCATAACCTATTACGAACTGTTATCTCATAATAACACTTTTTTGGGAGATAAAAACTAGTGGTGAACTTCTCTTAAAAATGATCATGGTATAGTCCTAGTTATTTATAATTTTATATAGATGGTCTCCATCAGACAGATGAGTAAAGAGCTATGATGTTAAAGCAAGGTATAACGTGCCAATTTTTTTGGAATAAAGCTAGTAAACATTAAACAATGTCAATGAGTGAATCCCACTTATTGTGAGAGGATCATAAGACCAAATACCCGTCCTAGGTATATTACATGCCCTGTCATTTTATGAATTTGCCTCCTTGATTTTCATCACTGAAGGGGATATGATACAAAAAATAACACAGATTTTAACGACAAGTGAAATAATGATTATTAAACCAAGTAGGAATACAAATAGGTATGACAAATTTCTTCACTTGTTTCTGTGTACCACATTCTATAAGTTGGCTGGATAAATTTCTATAAATTTGAGGTTCACTTGCATCACTATGAAAAATCAAAACCATGTTAATTTACCCCTGGTTCCTGCCAAGGGGTTCAACCAACAAAAAAATTTCCCATCTCTTGCTATGACATTAAAAAATACTCCAAATTTGGTTAAGATGCAGAGATCATGCTAATGCTTCTTGATATGATGCCCAATCATCTATTTGCTTGTAAACCAGCAACTCACATGGCTCATCGTGGCAGTGAGTTTTAGACAGAAATCCCACTCTTCAGGGTTTGATTGTCATAAGTCAGGTAACCTACATAAAGCAAAACAATTTAGCCCAAAGAGTAACACAAACTTGTCAATGTATAAGACATTTTCTATAGTACAACACAAAATAAGCATATCCAGAAGCCTACCATAAATTGATTACTTTTCCATATCCTCCTGGATTTGACCATCTGCAGCAGTAGACAGGTTACACAGATATCAATGAAATTAATTGTATATGACTAAAAGCCAAAAAAAAAGCTATATAATTCTTGAGAGCCTCACCAGCAAGATTGACTGCCAAGTTTGCTTGAGCATCAGCCTCAGAGTTTAGTTCCTTTGAGAGGTGAAAAGAAAATGTCAGAAAATTGAAAAAGAAGCAATGACATAAAAGCAGCAGTATCAGGATTCTTCTGCAATAAGTAACAAAGAAGTACATGTTTCTACACATAAATCCAGGCTGAAAGCATGAAGAGCACAAAGAGTACACCAAAAGGGACATTGATGAAGACAGTAAGAATAAACAGGAATCCTATGGATTTACCAGAAAATTTGGTCCTAGGTGAAAGCTGCATGGTGAATAGGAATTGTCTAACACATCCCAAGTAGTTGAAATTAAGGCTTCCTTGAGTTGAAAAGTCCATGCTATTATGTTATAAAATACTGAACAACCAACATAAGAGGCCTCTATCGTGGGTTCTGAGCTGCAAACCTCAAAATGAACTAAATCAATAGGTTCTGGCATATTTAGAATCCTATAACAGAGGTCACTAAATGCCGAGTAACCAACCAAAATGGGAGACCAGATTTAGGTCCAGACTTAGATGCACAAGACATAGTTTCCTCCCTTAGGCAGAATATACTCTTTGATAAGGTAGCTTGTTTCAAGCAGTATAACCCAATAGATGGATGCTTTTCTTATCCTAATTAGGCCTTCCATTGAAACACCTATGATTAAAAGCGATTTGGGGCTTTAACAAAACGTTGTTATTCTTCTACTTTGCCAGGGACAGATTATCAAACTTGGCTGAATGATACGCCCACACTTTTTTCTTTATCAATAGTCTTAAACCGCGCAACTATGTTACACTAAGCAATGGTATGTATGCATGCTACAACTACAAAAGCACTCTGCACGAAAAGGTCGACATTTTTTTTTTATGGATTATTCCCTCTTTATTTATATTATGATTCCATTAGTTGTGAGGGAAGTGACGATCAAGTTCCATCTGTATTCTGTTTACAAAATCTATTGTGCAGGGCCCATAAGAACTACCATATAGCATTAAAACCAAAACAAAATCAACTGTGCCCACCCTTAAGACATGATTTATCTGGAAGGAAAGAAATTGATTCTTCAGTTTTTTGGCCTCCTCAAACAAGTCAGACATGTTCTGGTTTTTGACTTTCCACAAACCCTGAACCTGTTCCATGAAATATCATTAGTCATTGAAAAGTAAGGGTAAAAAAGGCCAAGCACAAGAATTGGCGACCAATAAAATAACTAAAACCAGAAGAACAGTATCACTGATATCATTGGGCACCAACTTATGCATTGGCCCCTGTGATATGGCCCATTTTCACTTCACTACTCTGAGGTATGAAATTTCACTGAGGTTTATTCCACAAGACATCAAAATTAATATAGATTTAATTACACATATAAGGATATGCAGCAGGTAGGTAAACTGCAAACTGTCTACAGCCAAAAATAATGGAACAAACCTGTCAAACTTCCAAATTGTAAGGCCATCTCACAAAAGAAAAATATATGATTTGGCCCTTTGAGGTTAAAAGTTAATACCGAAGCCAAAATTTTGCTTTAAACCTAAAACCCCAAATAAAATAACATCATATCAAGTGATCACCTTGTAAATCAAGCCAGGACAAAACATCAATCTGAGTATTACTACAACTCATAACATCACTGGAAAACGCAAATGAGAGCCTAAAAATGTGGCAAAACTCCTTGTGATTGACAAGTAAATATTGTAATAGATACATAATCTCTTTAGTCTGTTTTTGTCGTTGTTGTTGTATATAATATCTCTTTAACCAAACTCTTTTTGACAAGAATTGAATTTCTTCAGGCTTTTTCAACGTTTAGTCCCAACTCCTAAGTAGTGGCAACCAAAATATCTATTTGTATTAAATAAAATTTTTTGTTAAGTATTGTATTAAATATTTTAACCTATATTGTGGAGAAAAAAGGTTGGAAAGTGGAAGAAACATATCACCAGAAAAAACTACAGCAGAAGATAATTTCTAGATAAAAATGTATTATTATCTTTGGCTTTATAATCACAAGGTGTGTGCACCTTTGAAAAATGGTGGGTTAGGAGTAAGGAAATTAACTACTTTCAATAAAGCCTTACTAGGGAAGTGGTTATGGAGGTTTGGGATTGAGGAGACAAGGCTTTGGAGAAGGGTTGTAGCTCTCAAGTTTGGGGAAGAATGGGGGGATGGACTTCCAAGCTAGGTAGAGGGGTACATGGGTGTGGCTTGTGGAGAAGTATCTGCATGGGATGGGAGGATTTTAGCAAGAATATTCGCTTTGAGGTAGGGATGGGGGATAGACTGAAGCTTTGGACAGATCAATGGTGTTGGGGTTCTCCACTTCAATTGACTTTTCCGAGTGTGTATGAGATTGCATCCAATAAAGGGGCATCGGTGGCCTCTTCTCTTGAACGGTTGGGGATTGAGGAGCAGAGAAACTGGGATGTTCATTTTACTCGGAGACCAAATGATTGGGAAATGGGTGGTGTGGATGATTTTCTCCGTACCTTGGGCTCAAATCTACCTCCCATTGAGAACGGAGATCGTATGCGATGGAAGTTGACAAAGAATGGGGACTTTGATATTCAATCGTTCTACAATAAGTTAAGAAACCCCTTGCCCATTATTTTTCCTTGGAAAGGTGTTTGGAAGGTTAAGGCTCCTCGGCGTGTTTCCTTCTTTGTGTGGACTGCTGTATGGGATAGGATCCTTACAGGTGATAATTTGAGGGGTAGAGGGTTGGATTTTGTCGACTGGTGTATCATGTGCTGCAGTAACGGGGAGACGGTGGATCATTTGTTACTACATTGTGGAAAGGCTTATCGGTTGTGGAGTTTGGTGTTTAGATCTTTTGGGTTTTCTTGGGTCTTGCCAAAATCAGTTGTGGATACTCTATTCGGTTGGTGAAATTGGCCTGGAAAGCATTTGTCTAGGCATTTGGAATTTAGCTCCATTATGCTTGATGTGGTGTCTTTGGAGGGAGCGAAATAGGAGGATGTTTGAGGACATGGATAGTTCGGATGACCAGCTATTGGCCTCTTTCAGTGACACTTTGTTTGACTGGTCTAGGGCTTAGAGACTCACCTCTAGTGATTCTCTCCCTATGTTCCTTAGCTCTCTCCTGTGTACTTAGTATATTTTCCTTTCTTTATCTTTACACTCTTTCTTTTCCCTTTGTATTTTTCTCTTTGCCTTATGTTTTTCTGCATAAGGTAGTGTTCTTGAATATAAATCTTTATTACCTATCAAAAAAAAAAAAATGTATTATTGACAACCAATGCACATGAAAGGGGAAAACAATATCAACAAACCTGCATACAGACGAGCTTGGAGTCTCCTTGGACACGGATGCTAGTAAAACCCCTTTTAAGAGCATATCTCATCCCTAAAATCATAGCTCGATATTCAGCAACATTATTGGTTGCTATGCCCAAACCTTCCCGCGCTCTACCAATCTATGAAGAATGCAAAGTTAGATATAGATATTAAATATAAGATACAATATAAACCCCAAAAGGTCAAATGCATACCAAACTGCCGTCATCAGCTCGCAACACAGCTCCTGCACCAGCTTGTCCTGGATTCCCTTTTGATGCACCATCAAACTCAAGAATACAAGTTCGCTGCACAGACACATGATTGAAGGGTCAAGTTTTTGTGTTCTACCATACATGCAAAGCATGAATACGTTGCCAGACTCTAAACAAAGAATTACAAATTTCTCTGTCCACAGGCTTGGATAGGTTCTGTGGAGGGTCCCCAGTAAAAGAGCCCATAATTAAATACATTCATTAATAAGAAAATGAAATAAGAATGGTCCAATTCTCAGCCACTTATTTGACTTCATCCAGATAATAAGGCGAGAAAATAAGACTAGCATGAGTACAAAGGATGGTTTGGAGGAGCATAAATTGGGGTCAAAATAAGGGCACCCTAGGGTTTGTTTGTTTGTTTTTTTTTTTTTTTTTTTTTTTTCCATTATGCACCATCACGATATCCACTTACAGAAGCAGTGGATGGTGTAAAAGCCAGAGCAGAATGATCTAGCTTGAGATGCTTTGCAGAGGGATCAGTTGAAATAGATGCAGAACCGCTTACTTCCTGCAAAGCATTAGAAACAAAGAACAGCAACATAGATCATCAGGGACAAAGAATATGATCAACCTTCTACTGAATAAAGTATGAGTCATAATATTAAAGAAGCAAATATCAGTTTGCACCATACACCATGGGCATAACATTAGCCTAGAAAAAACAAATGACTCAATTACTTTAGTCAATAGTAAAGGAACAGTACAGAAAAGAAGGATAAGTACAAGTCAAAGGAATCCTACGATGAGGCAAACACTGCCACATAAAGAATGACTATAAACCTGTGGAATATTACCACCCATCCTTTAGATAAATCAGCCCCATTCTAGCATATTTAGACACCTATCTAACCCCCAGCACTAAATAACAGTAACAAATATGTATTCTCTGGCATCAAATGCCCGCACTGACAAGGCCCTAGACAACCAGATCTCACCTAGTCAATGACAGAAAAATCATCCTCAAGAAAAAGATATTCATAGCAATAGCTTCCTTTAGGCCATCTTAAAAGACTCAGATATATGCTTAGGAAGTATCTCAAAATATTTCTGATACAACTAACTAATAATCTTTAAAAAAAAATTAAAAAAAAAATAAACTACAACAAAAAGGAATATTAGGAGAGCATTCAGAATAAAAGTTGCTAATTGCTCCTACAAAATCATACGAGATTCCTCAATCAGCCAACAAAGAATCAAACCATCCAACTAACATCTAATCCTGCATCTAAGAAGAGGTTTCCTAACAAATTAACTAATTAATATAGTGTCTGACTTTGATTAAAATATTTGAATCTCCAACCTTAAAAATGCAGAAAAATTTTAAGTATGCAGATTATTCACTAAACCTTTCCATTGATGACAGCCACCTCAAGGCATTTAATAATTTTGATTTTTTCATTGGATGTGCTTAGTTTCTACCTCCACAGGCCCACACAGACGCCCCAAACTCCCCCCCAAAAAAATAGAAAAACAAAAAGAAAAGAAAGAAGAAAGATGTGCTACTCTAACTGATGATAAGAAGTGAGAAATTAAAACTTTTACATGTACTGCTTCTAGAATTTAGAAGAGGTTATTACTTCCAACTTTTTAACTACTGACAATGACAAAGATTCAACTCAAAGTTCTGCTAAATAGCAAACCAACACTTTCAAATCATCACTGTAGACATATGTGCCATCCATGGTTCTTTATGATCTTTTTCTGTTGACGTGGAACCTCACCAAGGCAGGGCCCTTTGGACCCACCCTTGGGGAGTAAACCACAGGTACACAACCCCACCCGCTAGAATCGTGTATCAAGTAATTCAAAGGAACGAGTATTGGGAATTGAACCCAGGATGTCTTTATGTTCTTGAACAAGGATTTCTATTTAAAAATATGTGAGTACCCAACTTACCGCAATTTCCAATCCAAGGGCTGCCTGTGATCTTTTTTTAGAAGCATCCTTGCTAGTTGTTTCACCTCTAAAAGAAGCTGGATCCTGATACATAAAAGATAATTTAGTCTTCTCAATTATATAAGCCACCAATCTCAAACTTCTCTGATGCAGTAGGCACACATTAAGCATATAACTTTTGGTTGAGCTGTTAAGAACTCAAATTCCATATTTTAGCGTGTAAATCAAAATCAACCCTAGAGAGGCAATGTCATCATAAAAACTACTAGGTAATTCTTGACATAATAAAGAATGTTTTGGATATACAAAATAAGCAACGAAGATGAACTAGTAACCAAAATGAACAGGAAAAAAGGGTCAAATAAGGGGCAAAGTCCAAATAAATATGAGGGCCAGCATGATCATCATCTTCAACCTTGAGAATAAGAAACAAAGTAACTAACAAGAAGTAAGGTTACATAAAAAATGATGCCCCATTTAGCTTTTCAAAGTATAAGCAGAGCAGTTTATGGCTGGCACATTCAACTGTTTGGGGCATTGTTAGAGATCCAAAGGAACTAGTCGAAAAGTTAAACCCACAGAGAGAGTAAAACAAATACATTCACATCAAATTGGCACAGATAACTATTTCCCTTCACAGTACAAGTGAAGAAAAGAACAGTTTACAGTTCAAGAAATTCACAAATAAGTCATCTTACTTGAAAAGGGCAAGGCATAAGTGTGCCGAAAAGATCTTCTTTCAAGTCTGCAGCTCTAATAGTGTAGACAGCATTCTTAAGCCCACGGGAGAGAAGATATTCCTCAGTGTCCTTAGGCAAAGAGTTTCCTTTATAGACACTAACAGGAGGATCACATATCTACCAGGAGAAGTACAATCATCTGTTCAGTAATCATAGGTGTAACATCTACACAATAAGAATCGGATGCATTTGTAACTCTACACTCTTTTAAATACTTCTCAAGAATCTCAACAAAGCAACGAGCTTTAAAATATGACAACTTGGAAAATCCAATCAAGGAGGTAATATTCAATAAAATTACAGTAAATTATAGGGTGGCAAAAGGGAATTACTGAAGATCCAACTTGAGCCTGGCAATCAGTCAAATTCTTATAAATACCAACAATATCCCCTTTCCGCACGACAAAGAATGCATCCTTCTCTTGTTCCATCACTGGCACAGAATCCAACTTCCGTATACGCGATGATGCACTCTTGGTGCCCCTTTTAGACGAATAGCACTGAACGCGAAGCCTCGTCAGCACAAGTTCTAAACTGATAGCCTTAACACCAATATGTTTTCTTTGCCCTCCTGAGAAAGTAGCACCACATCCATACAAAGAACTCCTCGGCACGAAATGACTGGTCCTCCTAAATATAGCCGCGGTATACGAAGAAACTTGCGACAAGCAGTTCATCAGAGTGTAAACCTTCCCAGATTGTCCAGATTTTTTTTTTTCTGGAAAAAAATAAAAAATAAAAAACCCATATTTAATTTTGGATTCCCTAATTCTACATTTGGTTGCTAAGAAAAAAATTAACAACAACATGATTAAAATAATTATTTCCTCTATTTCTCATCTTTTTTTTTTCTTCAAAATTTTGATATTATGGTCTTTACGCAATTTCTGATATGGGCACAGTAACACAAAGATAATTGAAGAGAAAAAAAGTGTTAATGGGATCATTGACAAGCCAATTAGGGAGAGATAAGATATAGTGATAAACCCTAAAATGAGCAAAATTGAATTAGTGTGCTATTTTTATAGCGAAAGAGAATAGTTGACACTAAATGAGAAGGTTGGGTAAAGTGTAATGTAAAGTACCAGATGATCAGCAGTGAATAGTGATGAATGTTTGCGCCTTTGCAGAGATACTGGAGCAGTGGCCTCTAACGTCAGTCAACTCCGGAGAGAATCAGAAAATGCAGAGGACAGTGTGGGTTTTGAGTGGGTTTTTGAGATTCAATCATTTTGTGTTGGGTCGATAGGCGGGCATAGGGAGTGCGGGTCGGTTTTTTTTTTTTTTTCAAAAATACTTTTTTTTTTTTTTTTTGAGGAAAAAAAAAAAAAAAAAAACACTATCTTTCGGTCTGTATTTTTGAGTTGCATCATAGCCATGTAGTTCCCACATTTTTGTAGAGGTCAATTCGGTCTTTACCGTCGATCACATAATTCTTTTTTCCTTGCATTTTTTCGGTAACCAAATACAAAAAGATAGATCAAAGTTACTAATTTTTAATTTCAATTAAGACAAATATCAATTTAGTAACTAAAACAAACTCATATTTGGACCTAAAATGACTGTAAATTGAAAATAATATAGGCCAAATTAACTGTAAGTTGAAAATAATAGAGATCAATTTGAAAACTACTAAAATGTGTTGACCAAATTGACAATAACTCCAAAATGGTATTTTTGCCTAGTTTTATTATCAATTTACAACACCATTTATAATGGATAAAACTTAGATTTTTTTTTTTAAAATTTTTTTATAATTCAATGGTTACAATGAAAGGAGAGATTCATATTGATGTCCCTATTTGAAAGGAGAGATTCATATTGATGTCCCTATTTGAAATATGGATAGGTGTCAATTGAGTTCCATTGGAAATACTAAAATGATTATTAATTATGAATAAAAATAAGACTTACAAATAATACAAGATAATTAGAATAATTATTCATATATATATTTTGGTGATATCATATAATTAGAATCATGAATTTTTATTTCATAGCTTGATATAGCATGATTTGAGGATATAATTGAGCTATATTTCAATCAAATTTCTTAAAGTTAAAATACTCTTATATAATTATATTTATAAAATTATTGTGGGTCTCACTTAACATTTAATTATGTATAAATTAAATAATTGTTTAATTTTTTTTAAGGAACAAATAATTGTATAATTGATATCATTGTTCTTTGTCCAAAATTTCTATCTTCATAAGTGCACCAAAAAAAAAAAAAAAAAAAATTCTGCCAACATCTCCTCTAAATATTAAATTCTAATAAATGACAAATTTACTTTTTTAAATTTTAAACAAAAAGGTGATATATAAAAAAAATCTTGAAATTTTCCACAAAGACATGTTTCATAAAAAGACAAAACATATTTAAAATTTAAATTAATAAATAAAAAAACGAGTTCATAGTTTTTTTTTATTAAATATATAACCATAAGATAAATTGATTAGGTTTATACTTGTCAAAAGTTTTTTAATTAAATTATTACATGGTTCTAAAAAAATGAAATTATTACAATCAATTGTTAAGACAAGTTCTCTCCCCCGTGGAGTTCTCCCTCTCGTGCATACGAGCCCCTTTTTCCCTTGACCTAGGTCTAGCCTGTAGGGTTGTAAAAGAGCCGAGCTTTGCCGAGTAGTGCATGTTCAAGCTTGGCTCATCGGTAAAATTAAAAAGCTCAAGCTTGGCTTGAACTTGAGACAAGCCTAAAATATTGTTTGAGCTTGAGCTTGTGGGAAAGCCAAAAAGCTTGAGCTTGGCTTGATTCATTAATCAAGCCAAGCTCGAGCTTAATATCAAGCTCAAACTTGAGCTCAGATCAAGCTTTTGAGCTTGAGATCCAACAAAATTATCTTATCAAATGCTTAAATATCCCAAAATCAAGTAAACAAAAATAAGAAAATAGCATACTCATTTTATCATGCTTCTAGTCTAACTTATGATTAGCCATTGTTCATATTGCAACTTAACAAAATTAAATTCATTCATTCATCCTTTATTGTCTATAGTTTCATCAATTGTTTAAAATATAATTTTTACATCCACATTAGATGATAAAGAACTAGAAAAAGACTTGTTTGTAACTATTGTGAATGAGAAAGAATTAACATGTTTTATAACTTTACATTAGATAATGGATAAGGAAGGACCATATGTGGCCCACTTATAAATTTTTTTAAAAAGGTAACTAAAGTCTAAAGTGGTGCTTGGTCAGTTTAGAGGGAAGTGAAAAATTAAGGTAAAGGGTAGTGGTCCATTATGAGACATTTTATTATTAAGAAAGGTGTAATGAGTTTATTTAGAAAGTACATATCAAACCTATAAATGAGTCTATACTTGACTTGTTTTGTATTGAGCTTTATAGCTCACAAGCTTGTTCATGAACAAATAGTTTTGCTTGGGCTCAGCTTGTTTACTAAACAAGCCTAAAACTAAGGCTCAAGCTTAGCTTATTTATAAATAAACAAACAAACATGAACGAGTTTTTTATCGAGCCGAGCTCGAGTTGTTTATGAATGGCTTGGTTCATTTACAGCCCTAGGTCTAGGGCATCTTTTTTTCTTTTCTTTTCAATGCTTAGTCGAGTGAGTGTTAATATTTTACCATGGTTGATGACGTTATTGATAGTCTGGGAAATATAAAGTTGACTACGGAAGAGGAGGAAGTGATTCCCATCTCTGATGAAGGAAGATTGGAAGCCATTTGAGAATTGTACCCTAAGTTTGATGGGCAAGTTTTTGACGTGCAAACCCTTTAACAAGAAAGCAGCAAAGAATACTATGAGAAGGGCTTGGGGATTGGAAGACAGACTACGAATCACAGAAGTAGGGCCGAATCTATTTCAATTCAAATTTATATCTGAATTTGATTTAAACAGAATTTTACGAGGAGGTCTGTGGTCCTTTGATAATCAATTGTTGATACTCCAGCATTGGAGAAAAGGAATGACAGTTGGGAATATTAAAATGGAGACGACCACTCTCTGGGTTCAGATTTGGGGGGCACCGTTGGACATGTTTTCTCCACAAGTTGCTAAGGAAGTGGGGAGTAGGCTTGGGGTTGTTGAGGAAGTAGAGCGGAGAAGAAAGCAAGATGAGTTAAATTACTTTATGAGGGTTCGGGTTGCTCTTCCTATCTTGAAGCCTATTCACAGGGGAAGTTTTATTGCGGGATCTGAAGGGGAAAGAAACTGGGTGAAGTTTAAATACGAATGATTGCCGATGTTCTGTCATTATTGTGGGATGCTTGGACACGATGTCAAGAACTGTGCTGCGCACTTTGCTGTGACTTAGAATGGAGGTACGGTAAACTATTAATATGGCGACTTCCTTAGAGCAATGGGGGGATGACCAAGAGTGGATCTACATACAGAGAAACAATGGGTGTCGAAAAATAGTTCAGATGATGGTGGCTACAAGTTCGATGATGATCTGTACAGGTTCGATGAAGGTTCTGTTGTTGTCCATAGGTAAAAGGCAAATCCCATTAAACTTTGAAGAAAAACAGAATAGTAGGGGAGAGGAGGTAAGAGTTAAGCGGGGGAAGCTAGATAATATGGAAGTTACTATTTCTGAAAGAGCGGCGGGGTGGGATGACCACCCTTACCGGGAGTAATGAGGCTGTTAAGTTGGAACTGCCAAGGGCTTAGGAACCCTTGAACAGGTCGAAGCCTTTGCAAACTTGTGAGGGAACAAGTTCCCACTGTGTGTTTTCTTTTGGAAACACGACTGGACAAAGAGGGATTTGATAATTTGTATGGAGATTTGCCGTTCCAGAATAAAATTATAGTTAAACAGCCGAATGCAGGGGTGGATTGGCTTTATTATGGAAGAAAGATGTGGTGATGGATTTGATTAATTATTCACTAAATCATATTTTGATGAAGGTGACTAAAGAGGATGGTTTTGTTTGGTTTTTTACTGGATTTTATGGATGGCCTGAGGCTCAGCAAAAGGAAAATTCTTGGAAACTGCTAGAACACTTGAGAAGCTTTGTTAATGGGGCATGGCTTTGTGTGGGAGATTTTAATGCAATTCTAAATACTGTAGAGAAATTGAGTTTAAGACCACCTAACTCAGCAGAGATTGATGCTTTCAGAAGTGCTTTGGACTCCTGTAATCTTGAGGATTTGGGGTACAGAGGTTATACTTACACGTGGACTAATAAGAGGCTTGGTGATGCAAATACTAAATTGAGGCTTGATCGGGCTATGGCAACTAGGGAGTGGCGGGATAAATTTTAGATGTCTACAATATCTCATCTTCCACCCTATGCATCGGATGGTGCATGTGAAAAGTGTTCAGAGGCAACAACAAAAATTTAAAAAGGGGTTTAAATTTGAAGAAGCTTGGCTACTATGGGAGGATTGTGGTGCCATGGTCAAGGATGCTTGGGAGATGGCTGGAGGTGGGGAGTCTGGTTTGGCTTTAATCAAGGAGAAGATTAAGTACTGTGGTGAAGAATTGCAAGCATGGGGTTCTTCCAAATCAAAGCCGAATGAAGTTGCCATGAAAATCCTTCAAAACCGGCTTGAGGTGCTAAATAGGGCTGTTGTGGTGACTGAAGAATCCAAGGCCGAATATTTGAGTGTCAACAAACAGTAAGATGACTTGCTTTTAAAGCAGGAAATTTACTAGGCACAACGGTCTAGGATCCCATGGCTTAAACATGGAGATAAGAACAATAAATACTTCCACTCAACAGCCTCCCAAAGAAGAAGGCGAAACCATATTAAGGGTATTCAATGTGCACAAGGAAATTGGGTGGAAGAGGTGGAAAATATAGCTAATGTGGCTACTGGTTATTTTGACAATTTATTTTGTGTAGGTACATGTGATCAAATGGAGGAATGTCTTAATGCAGTCCCAAGGAAGGTGACACCTGATATGCAAGAGACCTTGTCCAGTGAGTTTAGTGCTAAAGAAGTAAAAATAGAGTTGTTCCAGATGGGACCAACAAAGGCACTTAGACCTGATGGTATGAATGCTCTCTTTTACCAAAGATTTTGGCATATTGTGAGTGATATTGTAGTTGATGTTGTGTTGGATTTTCTAAATAATGGTCATATGTTGCTTGATATTAATCATACTAACATTGTACTTATCCCTAAAGTGAAGAATTCGGAGAAAATGTCTGATTTTAGGCCCATCAGCCTTTGTAATGTGATTTACAAAATAATCTCTAAAATGCTAGCCAATAGACTAAAGCAGGTGTTACCTAATATTATATCTCCTACTCAGAGTGCTTTTGTCCCAGGCCGTCTTATTACTGATAATGTGTTGCTAGCATATGAAACATTGCACACTATGCATTGCAGGAAGAAAGGGAAGAAAAGGTTCTATGGCCTTGAAACTTGATGTTAGTAAAGCATATGATAAGGTGGAGTGGACATTCCTTCAGGGTGTTATGCAGTGGTTGGGTTTTCCTGAAACATGGATAGAAAGGGTGATGAGTTGTGTCACTATGACTTCATTCTCTATTCTTGTGAATGGGAGACCGTATGGTAATGTATTGCCTTCTAGGGGAATTCGTCAGGGTGATCTTCTTTCACCATACTTGTTTCTGTTATGTGTAGAAGGGTTTACTTCTCTACTGGCCAAGGCGGAGATAGTAGGAAAATTGAATGGGGTGTCTATTTGTAGAAATGCACCAAAAGTTACTAATCTTCTCTTTGCAGATGATTCATTGATTTTTAGTAGGGCTTCACCAGCCGAAATTCATACTATTGTAGAGATTCTTCAAGTTTATGCCAAAGCTTCTGGGCAATGCATAAATTTGGAAAAGTCTTTAGTGTATTTCAGTAATAACACCACTGACCACCAGAAACAAGAGGCCTTAAGGATTCTTGGAGTGAAGGAAGTGTCTCGGTTTGAATCATACTTGGGCTTGCCTACTTTAATCGGAAGGGCAAAATACCATACCTTTTCTTTCATTAAAGATAGGGTGTGGAAAAAATTACAAGGGTGGAAGGGGATGATGCTTTCTAGAGTTGGGAAAGAAGTTCTCATCAAGGCGGTTGCTCGGTCTATATCGATGTATACAATGAGTGTTTTTTAGCTCCCATTGAAATTATGTGATGATCTTGATGCTTTATGTGCTAGATTTTGGTGGGGACAAGTTGGAAATGAAAGGAAAATTCATTGGAAGAGTTGGGATAAATTGACTTTGTCTAAGAAGGAAGGTGGAATGGGCTTTCGGGACCTTAGATCGTTTAATTTAGCCATGTTGGCTAAGCAAGGGTGGAGGTTGTTAAAGGATACAAATTCTCTTCTATATCATTGCTTTTAAAGCAAGGTACTTTCCTAGAACTTCAATACTTGAGGCCACAGAGTCACCAAATTGTTCATTTGTGTGGAGGAGTTTAGTGGCGGCTCTACCTATTTTAAAAACTGGACATTGTTGGCGTGTGGGTGATGGCTTCTCTGTTAATGCTTATTGAGATAGGTGGATTCCAAATTATCCCACAAATAAGCCTCTTCTTTCGGTCAAGGATGATGAAGAGGAAGTATTGGTTTCAAGCTTGATTAACCAAGATCTCCATGTGTGGCGGAGAGACTATATTATGGCGAATTTCAACAGCGAAAAGGGGGAAGCTATATGTAATATTCCACTAAGTCAAAGGCAAGTACCTGATTCAGTTTATTGGATGCATAGCAAGGATGGCAACTTCATAGTAAAGTTAGCATATAAGGTTGCAAAGTCTCTGTTGAAGAAGGAAGATGGGGCTGAACCATCTTCAGGATGTGGGGTTAACAGGGTGTGGGCTGCCATATGGAAGTTACGGATCCCTAACAAGATGAAGGTGTTTGGGTGGAGAGCGTGTCATGATATTCTCCCAACCAGATGGAACCTCAAGAAGAAACGGATTTTGTCGGAAGATTTATGTCCGTTCTGCTCCAGATTTCAAGAATCAACCATTCATGTATTATGAGAATGTACAGCTGCTCAAGATATTTGGTATGGCAGTGCTAGAGCCTTGTAGAAATGTGGGACTGGGCAAACTGATTTCTTAGCCTTGTTGGAGTATTTGCTGGATCGGGTGGATAAAACAGAGGTGGAGTTAACGATGGTTCAGGCATGGTTGATTTGGAATAAGCGGAACAGATTGGTGCATGGAGGAAAATTTCTGGAGCCGGGTTGGTTGAACAAGAGAGCAACTGAGTTGCTCGAGGAATTCCAGCGGTCACAGGAGAGTTTACAAGCTGAAGTTGTGCAAGGAGTGGCTCACCAGGTACTGCAGAACGATGGGATCAATTGGAAACCGCCACCTCAGTCCGTGTATAAGCTGAACTATGATGCAGCAGTTTTCTCGGATAACACTAGCTCTGGGTTCGGTGCTGTGATTAGAAACTCAAGGGGAGAAGTTATGGCAGCGATGACAGTTAAGGGCCCTGCAATCCAGTGCAGCGAGGAGACAGAATTGCTTGCTTGTCGTAAGGTGATGGAGTTTGCAACAGATACCGGCTTCATGGAACTGATAGTTGAAGGAGACAATATCAATGCTACGAGGAGTATAGTTTCGGCCAAGGACAACCAGTCAGCACTTGGGAATATTGTTGGGGACATTCGGCATTTGATGGGAGCATTTGAATGGATATCTGTGAGCTGCGTTAAGAGAGATGGAAATAAGGTGGCACATGTGCTTGCTAGATTTGCACAAAATGTTAGTTCTGATTTGTTTTGGATGGAAGAGGTTCCATCAATTGCGTAGACTCTGTAAACTTTGATGCTTCTTTGATTTAAATGAAATTTGAGTCCAGTTTCCCAAAAAAAAAAAAAAAAAAAAATGTCACATTTTATTGAAAAAAAATAACCTTACATTATTTCATAAATGAATTTATAAATACCATTGCCATCTTTATTAAATACCAAAAAAAAAAAAAAAACTTGGAATGATCTTAGTCCAGGCCCAAAAATTCATTTTTCACCACTAATAATAAAAACCAAAACAAGAATAAATCCTGAAGATTCATCCCCACCGAGTTTTATTTTTTGGTGAGAAAACTTCCCCAAGTTAGACAAGCTAAGGTGGGCATTGAGGCCTCATTTGGACTGTAAAAACTTGGCCACAATCCAAAACATATTGTAGACTTCAAGACAAGCAAAATTGATAAGAATTGCTTTGAGATTTCCGTGGTTTCTATAAAAACAAAAGTTTTGGATTCAGGCTGGATCAAAAAGTGCCCAGAAAATGGAAAAATGTACCGGTTGTCAATTCATCTTGTCTATATAAAGGCAGTGCCAATAAATTCATATGGGGCCGTCTTTTCTTAATGCAATCTTCACTCTCTTTTCTTTTACGACTAGCTTTTTCTCGGGAACCTTTTCTCCATTTACTTTCGCACGTAGTTTTTTCTCAGGAACCTTCTCTCCTTTTCCTTCTCAAGTACCTGGACTCTTTCTAGCTTTGAGGAAGAGGAATCAGTTAAAGAATCCTTCCTTGGTTGCATATTATTATTGCCAAAATTTATCTTCAATATACCAACCGTTGCCAGGTTCTCTCTACTATCTCCCACTCCTACTCTTACAAACTCATCATCTCTGTCATTAGATTCGTCAGGGGTGGTCTCCTCCCATAACCCAGAGAAGAACCATCCACATTGGAAGCTGTGTTTAGGTCTTCTTCCATGCCAAGAACTACTAGCCGGGGAGAACGGTTGGAAATGTCTGTTGATTGTACATGAGCCGAACTTGGAGATTGTATAATATCGCAGTTTATCTGCTTCTGAATTTTACCAAACTCAATAGTTTGTCTAGAAAATATTTGTACAAACCTGCCATAAGAGGATTATTGTTTTAGTGAATACGATTCTAGCAAACTGAAAAACTTTGGCTCACTTTGAACCAGCAGAGAAGTCTGTCCGTGCCAATCAGACGCAATGTTTAGTATGGAATAATGTCATGTATTACAAGTAATTGAAAAGAGAGAGAGAATTGCTCTAGAAAATGCTCTTGATGTATGGAGGATGAGAGAATCAAGGATTTATGTGCATGTGTTTGGGAGAGAATTTAGGTTGTGTTTGTTTCGGGTGTAAATGGATTTGGGAAAATATTTTACACCCTATGCATGTTTGGTTGCACATGTAAAATATGGTCAAACTGAAAATATTTTCATTTGACCGTAAAATAGGGCCCCTTGACCTGTAAAATATTTTACACATTAATTTTACCTTCAATTCGTTTTCTAGATTCACACACCCAAAGACAGAGACAGAGCTAGAAGGGAAAGTGAAGAAGACAACCCAACCTTCGCTGATTTGATCATGCCGCAGGTTCATGCCTCAGCCTCACCGGACCGTCATCGTCTTCACTACAGATCTACACTACCGGTCAAGGAAGCTTTCTCTTCTCTCTTCCTCTCTTTTTCCCTCTGACAAACCAAAGCCGAGAAGCTAACACAATCTCTGATCTACAAACCAATCTCGTTGTCGTTGCCTCCTTCAGACGCACCCACCAATCTCGCCGCTATCAGACCCACTCACCCATCTCGCCTCCTTCAGACCCACCCATCGATCTGTGGTCCTTTACCTCTCTCTTTCTCTCAATCTATCTCTCCCTCTCCCTCTCTCACAATTGGTGCTTATTTTTGAGAAAGACTGAATTTTTGTTGTTATGTTTTTTTTTGTTGATTTGGTTTATATATTCAGATTTCCTATTATAATATTTGTTTGGAAGCTGAGAAAATGCGAGAGAATGTGTTTTCTAGAGGATTTTCAGAAACACAACCAAACACCTTAAAATATTTTCCAAAACATTTTTTGTGATGTGAGTAAACACCTGAAATCGTTTTCATTTCTGAAAAATATTTTCACTTGAAAATATTTTACACTTTGAAATCATTTTACATTGAGCCAAACGCAGCCTTAGGTGAAAAGAGAGAGAGAATTGCTCTAGAAATGCTCCAAATGCCCAATTTTTTTTTTTTTAAAAATAAAATAAAATCTAGGAGTTGAGGGGGCTTTTATAAATTTTTTGCAACTCTTCGACTTCCTAAGTGCACGCCGGTCCAAACTGGCATGCACTAGGTGTGCATCGGTTTGCTTTGATGACGTCAACAATTTCGTCTTTTCCTCTAATTTTTTTGGTTCCATTTTCATTCAATCATTTGAAGAACTTCTCGAATTGTGTTTGACCTGATTCTGGTGGAACTAGAAAAATATGGATGTCTAGTTTTTAAATCATGTGACTTTTCTAAAATCGAACGATCAGATCAAACGATATGGATATAAGAAGCGAGCTGACTGCCCAATCAACCGTTTTAACTCCGATTTAAACCCATGATTAGTCGTTTGAAAGGGAATTCCATATTATTTGCAATGGCATTGGTTTTATCCTGATTGGACGATCGGATAAAAATTTGATTTTCAATCGTTGTCAAAAGTCAACTTTAGGTCAAAATTTGGTCAAAGTTGATAAAAATCTCTAACAATCTCGGGTTTGATGTAAAAATATGAAAAATGTCATTTTGGTAGAGTTTTGAGCAATTTTGACCTTTGGTCAACCTTGGGTTGACCAGGGGCAATTTGGTTATTTTGACTTGAAATGGCACTTTGATTGCTCTGAACCCCAAATGGGTTAAACCACGATGATCTAGATGCTCCCGTAGTCCTTGGTTTTATTTTTATTATAAATTTTTTGGGTCTGACAAGTAAATCAAGGTGGACAAAATACAGTATTAACACCCTTTTTGCGACGAACCTCTTTTCGTTGCCAAATATATTCCCAACAAGCTTATGGTGACAAAAATATTCATCACCAAAATTTTTATATTTTTAGTGATGAAATATTTCATCACCTTAGAGTAAAAAAAAATTCCGCACTTGACTTTTAGAAGAACTATTAGCGATGAAAAAGCTTATTGTATTTTCATAAATGGCGACAAAATTTAATATTTATATTTCGTCATTGTATGTTAGCTTTTGGTGACGAAAAAAAATATCTTCACCAAATATACATTTTTTTTTTGTAGTGTTGTAAATTGTTATCTTATTTCTTAAGTCTCCAGGTTAATCTTTTAGTTATTCATATATTTTAGAAATCTACTTTCATTGAATATAAACTTTAGTAACTCTTTACTAAAGTGGCCGCACCTAGCACCTTGAATAACCAATTCACATTAAACTTATCACAAAGGGATATTTCTTATCTCTATATAAAGGGATTATGTATTCCATCTTGAGAATATGTGTTCCCTCAATACTACGAGTGGTTACCCAACATATTGAGGTTATGATCGTTAGATTAGATTTCACTCTTGATATATCAAAGCAACCTACATTTCATGATCAAGTTCACAATCCTCTCAGGATTGAAAGTCTATGACATTTAAAAGTCGTGAGATTTATTATCAGGTGACAGTTGTTAATTGAATAATTAATCTCATAGTGATCCAGTTCAATGTGTCTTACATACTTAAGACACACCAACACATCAATTAGAAGTCTCCACTTCCATGATCAAGATAAGCCATCTTAGTTGACATGTTATAGTGTTCATAGATGAAATTCTTAATTTCATCATTGACTACGAATCATGTTTTTTAGTTTACAAGGAACTTATGATTTATATCTTTTGTAACTAAATCACATATAATGCATCTCAAGGACTATATGATAATGTCTAATTAGTTTATATACAAATAGTCACATATAATTAAAACAATTTAATTATTTATAATATGCCAATGAATTGGATTTTAGGGCACAAACCCTAACACTGTCCATCTTTGATATTTTGGACAGTAAAAAAATAGATAAAAATAGAAAAATTGAGACAAAAAGAGAGAAATAGCTACATAGAGAGATAGAGAGCCAAACCTTCTTCCATTGGTGAGAAAACTCAATTGCCGATACTCGCTGTCACCATCTGCAACTTTTGCTTTAGTCGAGAGTTAGGGATTAGGGACAGAAATGAGCATGAGAGTGAGAGTGAGGGTGAGGAGAGGGTTTGATGTGAGTGTTAGGGATTTTAATTTTTTTTCCCAAGACCAGTCTCACGTGAGAAAAGCAATTTAATTTTTTTTAATATAATGTGGTTGTACAGTTGGTTGTTGATGTTGTAAGTAAATTATTATTTTTTAATTTCATTTTACACGTCAGACATTTCTATTCAAGGGATAACAACGGTGACCAAAACGATATGGCATTAAAATTGTAGAGACCAAATTGACATAATTGAAAAGTTGAGGAACATTTATATAATTTACCCAAAACTGAGATAAAGAAGTAAGGGTGTTAAGGACATGTTTTATGTAATTGGCTAATCCTTTGACAAAATGCACTTTACTTGTAATTGGGTAGATCTAGGATGAGTTTAGTACTTCAAGAAACAAGAGTTCAAGTTAAGTGTTAAAGTCATGAAGATCTGACCAAGAAACAAGTGAAGAAAGAGTTGTTCACTAAAGCTTGACAGCAGTCTCGACAGAATCCTTTCTATCAAGATTTAATGTTGAAGCTCGACATAAGCTGTTTCTATCGAGACTTACAGAATCAGAATTTCTAGATCTGATTTTCGGCCAAAGCTGATGTGTTTGTATAGGGTTTCTTTTCTCACAACCCTAAACATATATAAGGCTTATTTTAAAGGCCGTCACACAGGCAGAAAGTGCCCTAGTTCATTATTCTCTCCGAAGAAGCTACTGCGTCTTTACGCCAAGGGTTTTTTTTACCAAGGAGCTTCCTGATCTTCATTGTTAATGAACTGAAGAACTTTGTAGCCAACAATCTCTTCAAGTTGCTGGAGTTAGTCATGTATTGGGATCTGTGCATTATTGGTTAGTCACGTACTGGGATTCGTGTATTGAACGGAAAGATCGCCGTTACTATACAAGTCCAATTGGGTATTGGGGTAAGATTTCAATTGTAGGTTGGTATTTTGAGATAGGCCAAAGGGTTTGGTAAGATTCCTTATACTTGTAACCGCCTGTGATTGATAATAGTGGATTCTTAGGAGTGGTGACCTTAAAATCACCTGGTGGGGTTTTGCCTCGGTGGTTTTCCCCATTCGTAAACAAATCACCTGTGTCAAATTCATTTTCCGCTGCATTTAGATAATTTGGTGATTTGTTTGTGCTACCACGCTATTGTATGTAATTTTATCTAATTAATTAACTTGGGTAATTAATTAATTTGCAAAGGGTCAATTCATTTTAACCCAACAAGTGGTATTAGATCAGACACACTTTGATTAGGTTTAATCTTTACTATGTTATCCATTGACCCCTGTTGTCATGGCTACAAGTGGCATGAAAAGATCTTTTATTTCAAATACATCTTGCTTTTCTAATCTCTATTTGATTGAGTGTTTCAGAAAATGTAAGTCTAAAAGTTATTTGAAAGCTATCTTGATGATTGTTGAAAAAGGTCTTAGTGTGACAAAGAAGATATTAGACTGTCTCAAAATGAAAATATGCAAAGGAGTTCATCTGAGAAGGGTGAAAATTAAAGGTTTTGCTCATAAATGGCAACTGAGAGAGAAAACCATTAATCCTGATTTGTCAAGCAAGCGTGAAGTGTGTTTTATGATGAAGTCAATGTTTAAAGTAATGTACACATGTTTGTGGTACCTTAATAGTGAATGCTTGAGACACATGACTGGAGACCGTTCTCTCTTTAAAGTTTTTGAGTCTAAGAAAGGTGGAAATGTCACTTTCGTTGATGGGAGCAAATCACAAATAAAAGGGAAGGGAACCATCTCTCTACCTAGATTGCTAGACATTACAAATGTATTGTATGTAGAAGGTCTGAGAGTGAACTTGTTGAGCATATGTTAGATCTGTGATCAAGACTTTATGGTGTTATTCTCAAAAGGGAAATGTCTCGTTTTGAATGAGTTTGGAAAGAAACTCCTAAGAGGAGTCTGCACTCTAGATAACTGCTATGGATTGGTATTTGATGTTGACATTGTGTGCAATAGTATTCGTTTGCCAAATGAAGACTTATGTCACCAAAGGATGGGACATGCTAGCTATAAATATTTGTCAATTGTATCTAAGCATGAATCAGTGTTAAGAATACCAAAACTCAGTAAAGTTAGCAATGTTGTGTGTGGACCTTGTCAGTTTGGAAAACAGACAAAAGTAAAACATCTAGGCACTCAGACATCAGCTACATCTAGGCCTTTGGAGCTACTACATCTGGATCTCATGAGTCCAACTAGAACCGAATCTCTTGGAGGAAAGAGATACATCATGGTTGTAGTATATGATTTCACCAGATACACCCGGGTTATTCTTCTCAAATCCAAGTCAGATGCTCCTGTGCACATTGAAGCTTTTTGTACAAGACTGCAAAATGAGAAGAACATGAAGATTGATCGAATTCGCAGTGATCATGGTAAAGAATTCAAGAATTCATACATGGAATCTTTTTGCACTATATCTCAAGAATTCTCAGCTCCTATTACTCCTTAGCAAAATAGTGTAGTAGAAAGAAAGAATAGAGTCATTCAGAAGATGGCTAGAGCTATGTTACACAATAAAGATGTGGCCAGAAATTTATGGGGGGAAGCAGTCAACACTGCATGTCATACGGTTTACAGGGTATATTTCAGACCCAGTACAAAGAATACTCCTTATGAATTGTGGAAGGGAAGAAAACAGAATGTAAAGTATTTCAGAATATTTGGAAGTACTTGTTTCACCCTTAAGGATAGAGAAAATGTGGGAAAGTTTGACTCCCGAAGCGATAAAGGAATATTTTTTGGGATACTCCTCCACTAGCAAAGCTTATCGGGTGTACAACAAAAGAACCAAAAAGGTGATGGAAACTGTCAATGTTGTTATTGATGAAGTTTCAGATTTTGGTTCTGAGAAAAGTAGTGAGGAAATACCTAAGACAATTCTTCCTTTAGAGCCTAAGGTTGTTCAAGAAGAAGTTGATCAAGAGCCCGTTTCTCCAAGTAATCCAAGTGCTGTAGAAGTCTCAGCAGATATTCCTACATCACCTGAGCTTGAATCTCATGAAGAGAAAGGACATTCCTTAAGGACCAAGCTGAATCACCCTCCTAAAGTTATTATGGGAAAAATGAATGAACTTACACTAAGAAAGCATACAGTTGATAAATGTGTTGCTAACTTTGTGTCTTATTCTTGCTATTTGTCGCAGGTTGAACCCACCAAGGTTGAGGATGCCCTCCAGAATGAAAGCTGGGTTGAGTCCATGCATGATGAACTGCTCCAGTTTCAAAGGATTGATGTTTGGACCTTGGTACGTAGACTAGAAGGAGAGCACATCATTGGCACAAAATGGATATTCCGCAATAAAACTAATGAGGAGGGAAATGTGATCTGCAACAAGGCTCGTCTAATGGCCCAAGGATACTCTTAAGTGGAAGGAGTGGATTTTGATGAATCATTTGCTCCTGTAGCTCGCATGGAATCCATTAGAGTTCTCCTAGCCCTGGCTTGTCACTTGAAGTTCAAGCTTTACCAAATGGATGTGAAAATTGCATTCTTGAACAGGTTTCTTAAAGAAGATGTCTATGTTGCTTAGCCTAAAGGATTCATTGATCCACACTTTTCGGATCATGTGTTGTACCTTAAGAAGGCTCTATATGGACTAAAGCAAGTACTTAGAGCTTGATATGACCGGCTTACAGAATACCTGGTCTCACATGGCTTTACAAGAGGACAAGCTGATTAAACTCTTTTTATGAAAAGGAGAATGGTGAATTAATAGTAGCTCAAGTCTACGTTGATGATATCATCTTCGGGTATACAAAGGATGAACTTGCTCATAGCTTCTTAAAGCTTATGCAGGCCAAGTTCTAGATGAGCATGATTGGAGAGTTGAATCACTTCCTTGGATTGCAGATTCGTTAGCAAGAGTCAGGTATATTCATATCTCAATCTAAATATGCCAAAAATCTTGTGAAAAAGTTTGGTTTGGAATCTGCTAATCCTGTTAGAACCCCCATGAGCCCTAATGTTAAACTCACTGTTGACTTGTTAGGCAAAAGTGTTGATTCTTCCTTATATAGAAGCATGATAGGTAGTCTCCTTTACCTTACTGCTAGTAGACCTGACATTAGTTACAGTGTAGAAGTGTGTGCTAGATATCAGGCAAACTCCAAAGAGTCTCATATGTTTACTTTAAAAAGAATCATAAAATATGTCAAAGCCATTGCCGATTTCGGAGTGTGGTATAGCAAGGACACAAGCGATGTCTTAGTTGGGTATTCTGATGTGGACTGGGCTGGGAATGTTGATGATAGAAAAGTACATCGAGGGGTTGCTTTTATGTGGCTAATAATCTTGTCTCCTGGATGAGTAAGAAGTAGAATTCTATCTTCTTATCCACTGCTGAGGCTGAATACATCGTTGTCGGTAGCTGTTGCACCCAACTTCTGTGGATGAAAAAACTCATTCTCGATTATGGTATTCGTCAAGAACATCTTACCATTTATTGTGACAATACCAGTGCCATTAAAATCTCTAAAAATCCTGTTCAACATTCTCGAACAAAACATATAGAGATACGACATCACTTCATTCAGGAACTTGTCGAAGATGGCACACTCACTCTTGAGTTCATCCACACTGATGATCAGAAGGCCGACTTGTTCACTAAGCCTCTTGATAGCAAAAGTTTTGAATTCTTACGCCAAAACATTGGTGTAATCTCCATGGAGTGAACTTTCCTCTTTCTCCTCCTTTCTCATGCATTTGCATCTAGTTTTATACTTTGTGTGTTTTCTTTCATGTTTTTGTTTTGGTTGTTTTCAGTTTTGCTTTATTTTTTTTTCATAAAAATAAAAAAATTTGAAAAATCAGAAAAAAAAAAATACAAAAATAGTGTGTGTTTGTGTATATTGGTACTTGTGTACCCTAGATGGCCATTGAAACAAAATTTTCTAAACTTTGTATCTCTTGTAACTTAGATGAGTATCTCAATACATAACTAAGCAAGTGAGTTTTGTGGCTCGTGTTTGTGATGAGTATGATTAAGATTGTCTCTTATATCTCATACTCATATCACTTTTTTTGACGGGAAGGACTAGAAAATCCTAAGAGAAAGGCATAAATAACCATCTCACCACTAAAGCTCGCCAATCATGTATAACATCTGTGTGCTTCAGCATAGCAAAATTGTGATGTTTTGGCTTACATAATTGGGTATTTATTTTCTCTCTTATATGCCCATGCATGATATGTTCAAAAAGAAAATATGCAAAGAAAAATAAAAGAAAAAAGAATCAAAATGCTTTTAAAAATGGTTGTAAGCGTGTTTCTAGGAGATGTGGGAGTTATATGATGTACCTCAAATGTGATAGACCTTATCACGCAGTTATGATTGTGTGTGAGTGTATTTGATTTTCTCATATCTCAAATCTTCATAATATGAGACACTTATGCACTCTTGCTATGTTTCACACACAACACGCACATTCTTTGCTACTTTTGATACACGTGCAGGTACAATGTGATTTAGCCATCACAAGGAATACATGTGTTGATATATGCTCACTAAACTGTCTTAACTTGTTTTTGAAATATAAAATTGGTTAGACTTGTTTAATGAGTGTGTGAGTTTTTGGATCTATGAATGCTTTTCATCTATGTTGAGTTAAGTTCTGAGAGCTTAATATGTCGATTGGATGTTTGGTTGATAGCTTGCTTGTTGCATTCATCTCTCCGTGTTTTTCCCTTATTGAAAAACCTCTTTTCTTCAAGCTTGACAGCTTCTTGACACATCCTCAACAGATTCCTTTCTATCGAGCCTTCATCTTGTGATTCGACAAATCCTAGACAGATTCTCGATCCATCAAGATTTCTGGGTTATCTCTCGATAGCTTCTCGACAGTTTCCCCGATCCATCAAGCAAAATTCTTGTACTCTCTGTCTGCTCGATAGATTTCAACAGATCCTCGATCCAACGAAACCATCCTTTAGCGTTGACAGATTCTCGACAGATCCTCAATAGATTCTCCTCTGTCGAGATGTAGTGCTCAATAGATTCTTGATAGAAATCTCGATCCATCGGGCTACGTTTTCTATATATAGCTGAGGCGCGATTCAGATTTCATTTCTCTCTTCTCTCTCTTGATAGATTTCTCTCATCTCTCGATCCAAACCTCTTTCTCACCAAAATCCATCAACCCACTCCTTTCTCGGCCTAATCCAAGCTCGAATCACTTGGTAAGACTTCTCAATCCCTCTTTCTACATGCATTCATGCATTTTAGACCTAGGTTTTGAGTTTTTGGGAAAATTTTGAGCGTTTTGAGATTTTTGTGAAATTTATGGGTTGGGGTTTATGAAATTGCTATCACATGCTCATGCATTGCATATTCCTTACATTATAACTATGTTTCATGCATTTTAGGAGTGTGTGCTTGTTTATTAATGTGAGTGCTGATAGGATTGGATTGGGTTTTTCCCATGATGCTTTTAATTTATGCACGTCACATGTTCATGCATTCTTTATGCATACGTTCTTTCCTTTCTTTCCTATTCTAAACATGTGTTTCCTTCTATTCTCTTTCTCTCTCTCGGATAGACTGTGTTATGGCACCCAAATAGCGCAAATCTACTCCGACTCGGAACCCTCGTCATGGATCCGGGTCATCCTCTTCTGCTCTTCCTTTTGTTCCATCTCACATTTGGTTCCATGATAAGAAGGCCCAGAAGGACTTCTTTGAGAACTTCTAGGCTCATGGTGTTCATCCAGAACGCCAGGTCATTCTATTGGATTTCTCCGACACTACGCTACCCGATGTCATTCGAACTCGGGGATGGGAATCTTTATGCGAGAGACCCGTGCATTGTCCCGTCGTGTTTATTCAGGAGTTTTACTCCAACATACATGGCATTGATACCTTTATACCTCAGTTTGTTTCTACATTCAGAGGTACATGTATAGTAGTTACCCCGGATCTTGTTGCCGAGGTACTATGTGTTCCTAGGGTAGCACATCCTAACTACCCTGGGTATGATCGTCTATGGACTGTGTCCAGAGATGAGCTTATCTCTCACTTTTGTGAGACTCCTTTCATATGGGGTGGTAAGCTAAACACTCCATGCTTAGGTTTTACAAAAGGCCCGAGATTCTTTAACATGGTGATGACCTTCACTCTCACACCCTCTTTCACACTACAACTCCATCATCGAGCCTCACGCTCGTTTTCTTTTTTCTTTGACAGAGGGTCTCACCATTATTTTTCCCTCTCACTTTATCACATCTATTCTAGATGTGTATTTGGATACCGCGACTTGTGATAAACTCATCTTTCCTTCAGCTATCACGCAGATCCTTTAGCACTTCTCCATTCTAATTTCTTTCTCTCCTTTCTTCACCATCATGGGTGCCATATGCGCTGGTTCTGTTTGGCGGAGCGAGGCCTAGCTTCAACCGAAACGGCCATGAGTAGAGACGACTGATCCAGCAGCTTTTGCTGTTCCACCCTCTTCCTCGGCTCCTTCTACCTTCACTCCTTCCTCCTCCGTAGCTGGTGTCACCCTCGATGCCATCATGGAGCAGCTATAGCGATGCATGCTGATTTTGGTGGTTGTCTTAACTATCTCACTGATGAGATGTGTCAAATGAACACTAGGATAGGACGAATTGCACACCAATAGGCTCGCATCGGCGGCTTTGGACCTTCTCCCTCTCATTTTCCAAAGCGTCCTGTAGTTTCTCCTTTTGAGGATAATGCTGGCTCTCCCAGTGATGACGAGATGACGACCTCTCAATGACTTGCCTTTTGTCATTCGTGACAAAAAGGGGGAGTAGTTTTGGTTTTGAGAGTTGTCTTGTACTTAGGGGGAGAGTTAGTATAGGACATTTTTTATAAGGGGGTGTATACAATATTGAGGGATGTAGTGAGGTTTACATGTATTTTTTCTTCTTTATTTACATTAGCCTTTTGTACACCGGTCTTATGACCATGTTACATACAATGTCCTTTATTTTCATATATATAATGATAATGTATGTTTTTCTTCACCTATCTCTACATGTGTTGTTTTTTTTTCTATCTTTATACACGTGTTTCTTTATGTACGCAATCCTTATTTCTGTTTCACATATGATGCCTTGATGAGTTTTGTTTAAGTGTTTCAGAAAGACAGGTTGTGAAAGTCTATCATGCCATGAACTCTCTTCTTGCAAAGTTTTTCAAGAGTTTATAGTAGGGATAGATTTATTTTGTAATACAACAAGTGGTTATGAGTTAAGTGATTTAAGACTTCTCTCATGATTATTTGTTTTGTTGTGGTTTTGTCATGGATTGCCAAAGGGGGAGATTGTTAAGGACATATTTTATGTAATTGGCTAATCTTTTGACAAAATGCACTTTACTTGTAATTGGGTAAATCTAAGATGGGTTTAGTATTTCAAGAAACAAGAGTTCAAGTCAAGTGTTAAAGTCATGAAGATTTGACCAAGAAACAAGTGAAGAAAGAGTTGTTCACTAAAACTTGACAGAAGTCTCGACAGAATCCTTTCTATCGAGATTTAATGTTGAAGTTCGATAGAAGCTCGACACAAGCTGTTTCTGTTGAGACTTACGGAATCAGAATTTCCAGATCTGATTTTCGGCCCAAGCTGATGTGTTTGTATAGGGTTTCTTTTCTCACAACCCAAGACATATATAAGGCTTATTTTAAAGGCCGTTACGCATGCAGAAAGTGCCCTAGTTCTTTATTCTCTCTAAAGAAGCTATTGTATCTTTACGCCAAAGGTTTTATGACCAAGGAGCTTCCTGATTTTCATTGTTGATAAACTGAAGAACTTTGTAGCCAACAACCTCTTCAAGTTGCTGGAGTTAGTCACGTACTGGGATCCGTGTAATGAATGGAAAGATTGCCGCTACAATACAAGTCCAATTGGGTATTGGGGTAAGGGTTCAACTGTAGGTTGGTATTTTGGGATAGGCCAAAGAGTTTGGTAAGATTCCTTATACTTGTAACCGCTTGTGATTGATAATAGTGGATTCTTGGGAGTGATGACCTTAAAATAACTCGGTGGGTTTTTGCCTCGGTGGTTTTCCCCATTTGTAAACAAATCATCTGTGTTAAATTTATTTTCCGCTACATTTAGATAATTTGGTGATTTGTTTGTGCTGCCATGTTATTGCATGTAATTTGATCTAATTAATTAACTTGGGTAATTAATTAATTTGCAAAGGGTCAATTCATTTTAACCCAACAAAGGGTATGTTTAGTAGACTATAATAGATACTGTAATGTAATAGTTATTCCTATAATATAACTATATATTCCTCTCAAAAAATGGTTGTAATAACTAATGTTACTGCTTCTCAAAAAACTAATGTTATTGATATCGTTCCATTCCGACTGGAATGGCCAGAAAATACTGCACTAGTAAGCAAACTGAAATGGTAGCCCTCCATTCCACCTCAGGTTAGATTTTGAATAATTTCGGGTAGCTTTAGGTCATTTCGGTAAATTTTGGTCGAAAGTCAAGATTCAACCGATATAAATTTTAAGAAACTTAAAAAAAAAACTAAAAAAAAAAAAAAATTGAGACAAAACATATTCAACTACATCTAAAAGAACAAGCGATGGTTTTGAGGTAACTTTGGTGAGAAGTGGAGAAGAAATACGAAGGTGACAGAGGAACATAGAGCTAGAGGAAACAAACAACGTTGAAGATGAAGAAGAGAAATTATAAAGGGAGAAGTGTGGATGAGTCAGTTCAAAACTATAGAGAAGACAAAAAAACAAAAAAAAAAAAAAAAAAAAAAAATCCTTAAAATGATGCTAGATTAATTACAACAATTTTTACTATATAAATCTCATGCATCAAATTTTAAATGCAAAACTAAAAAATGCATTTATAATTTTGTTGATGTAGTACCAATCACATTAATTAAAATGCCAATTTATAGATTTTTTAGAATAATAATTGAAAATAGTAGTTTTAGTATTTTCTATTCATTTATTATTATGTTATTAATATAATACTAAGTATCAACACATTGATTGTTAGCTAAATTTATAAGGTTTTTTTTTTTTTTAATTTTTTTTTTAAATAATAAAATTGATAGCAGCCAAGGACATCTGTAAGCTATAGAGTCTACAAGTCAGTCTCTCACCAAAGCATGGGAGCTTATATTAGGTTCTAAAAGTTTAGAACAAATCATATTTCTATAGAATATACAACATATAAATCAATTAAGAACAACAAGAACAAGTTATAAGAGATCCAATTCAAGGAAAGCCATGAAAGGTGACTCACCTTGCTTATGGAAACACACTTGATTGATATTTAACTGGCCCCTCAGTGCCTACAACACAAAGATTACGTTGAGAGAACAAGAGAATTAAAAAATACAATATTTTTTGATAATCACAACTCAAGAACAAGATTAGTTTTGAAAAAAGTTTTGAGAAATCAAATTGAGAAAATAATTTCTGCCTTAGAACTAACTAAAGAGAGGTTTTTAATTTGTAAAAAACGTGCAAATGTGTTGTCCTCAGTTTTGAAAAGAGAAAAAAAGGTCTAAGAGAAGATGGAGGCAAAAAAAATCACTATTTCTAGCTAGCATTTTGATTGGAGGCATAAGATGAGTATTTATAAGCTAAAATTAGGATTTTTGGAGCTTTTTAATTGTCTTTGGACATTCCAAGGCTCCATGGGCTGACCCACATCAAAGCATGATGTTTTGGGCCTTTAAAATGAAGGTTTAAAACCCAGAAAATCGGATTGCCAGTTGGCTCAACTTCAAATGGTCATAACTTACTCAATATAAGTCCAAATTAGGCAAAATTTGTGTTCAAATTGAATCCCAGGTCTACTTTCCAATGAAATAAACCTCACTCAAAAAATCTTTGTGAGTGATTACTTCCAAACTATATTGATTACAAAGCGATTTAAGCACTTTTGAGTTGTGATTACTTCCAAACTATTGTGAACTCTTTAATTACACTTGGTTGACATTTGTTAAGCTCATCATTAGGGCCGAGACCAAAATTTAACGGGCACAAAATGCAGTATTTACAATAACATCACCGTGAGATTGAATCAAACCCAAAACCCATACTATGAAATTAAACCTTCAGCCTCTATGACCCGATACAAGAAATCAAACACAAATCCCACCCCACTCTCCTTCAATCTAATTTTTTATGGTATCATTCTGGGTTCTAATTGATTCACCAGAAGACAAAGATATAATTGAGGTTGAGATCCACATATACACAGGCATACAAACTAGAATTTAAATCCCCACAAAAATTACACTAACGAACTGGAATTTAAATCAAAATCAAAAACAAAATAAAAACCTGGAGAAAAAGTCCCATAATTGCATTTGTACTCCCTAGTGCCAAATATCTTAGAATGGGCTTTCCAATCAAACTGCAAACCTATTCAAATGTTGGACACCCAGAACATAAACCAGAAACTTGAATGTTCAAGTTCAACACCTAGAACATGAACAACATACTCCCACTCCAACCTCCCCTCACTCACCACAACCACCTTTCCTTCCCCAATTCCAAAAAGAAAAATAGTTCCCATTTCGCATAAAATCCCTCAGCACCAAACCACTAAAACGCTGATGTTTCAAAATCCGCTTCTCAGCTTCAAAGGATAGCAAAAACAGAGTCAAGAGAGGTTGCTAAACTAAAACCAAAACTAAAACCAGTTTCTCAAACACATTCATATTTGTAACCAAAAACTAAAACCAAATCAAACCCACAACCACCATCGAACATAACCCAGAAATCTTGAACATAAATCCAAAAAAATCATACCCAAATCAAACACACCACAAATTCATCATCATCTCTCTGTCGTCCCTCTCTCTCTCGTTCACCTTTAGCCACCGTGATCAGATCCAACCCAAAACTACCAAAAAAACAAAAACAGAAACAAAAACAAAACAAAACCCATGAAGCAAAAACAAAGGAGAGAGCGAAGGGAAGTAATTTGATCTGGACCTTCAATCTAGGTTTTGATGGTCGATCTTTTCGTTGTGGTGGCCGTTTGTTCTCTTCAACACCACCACCGGAGTAAGAAAGCACTTATGGCGCTTGCAAACGGTGTGTATCAGAGACGAGAATTTGGTGAAGGCACAAGCAACACGAGCCTAGTTTTGTGGGTCATCCTCTAGCTTGAAGGTTATGTTCAGAACGACATCGTCTGAAAGTTAGCAACCACTATGTCCTCCTTCATCATTTTCTATGAGAGAGAGATGTGAAGTGGGTTTGGTGCAAAAATGGTGGTGATTGAGGCTTTTGGGATTTACTTTCCTAGGGACTTTTTGGTTGTTTATTTAGGCTCCGCTTGGGAGGAGGGAATGGAATGGAATGGAAAGGAATGAAAAGAATCATTTTAGAATATTCTTCCCTTCCCTTGTTTGGGAGTTTTAATGGAATGAATGGAAAGCTCATTCCTTTATTTGGGAGTTTAAATAGGAGGGAATGGAATGAGTAGGAGGGAACACTCATTCCTCTCTATTCCCTTAAAACCTCAAATTTTCATTCCCCCCGAAATTGGGAGGAATAGGAGGGAATGAAATTAGATTTAATGATTTTTTTACTAAAACTCCCAAAATACCCCTGTATATTCAATTCTTTATTTTAAAATAGGGGTCTAATAGTAATATTGTCATAAAATGATTCCATTCCATTCCCTCCATGTTGTTCCCAAACAAGATTACTTACATTCCATTCATTTTCATTCCTTTCCATTCGTTTATTTTAAAACATCCAATCAAGGTTACTTAATTCCATTCCATTCCATTCTTTTCCATTCCTTTCCCTTACTTAAATACATTCCATTCCATTCCATTCATTTCCATTCTCTTATGATCATTCAATTCTGATAAACTCAAGGAAATCAGTAAGGCTGAATGTCTCGAACGTTGATAATTTTAAGGCTTGGTCCTGAAAACAAAAAACTAAGTCAGAGGGGACCGGTGGAGACCGGCCAAAAGTCCTCCGATGATGAAGTTAGTGGATTTGTAATTTTCTGTGAAACGAAAATATAACTTCTCTAAAAAAAGTGTCTCCCCTTACCTTTTCATCGAAGATTGTTTATATAGCATGCGTGAAACGGTTATTTGTTTAATAACCGTTCCTATTATTAAGGAGCCCAGAAGGCATGGAGTAACTTCCACAACCGCCATGGAAGTTATCTCAGTTGGACTTGGGTTGCATAATAGTTAGTGGAGAACTCCGCACATAGTAGTCTAACTTAATAAACTCGTCCATCTTTTATTAAAGACGGACGAGTTCATCACGGACGACTTGTGTATTTGCTTTTCAGTTCTCATGCAGACCTCGTTCGTCCAATCGATTGTGAAGATGGACGAGCTCCTCATGGGATCTCGTCCGTACAAGGGCGAGGCCTCATTCGTCCAAACGATTGTGAAGATGGACGAGCTCCTCATGGGATCTCGTCCGTACAAGGGCGAGGTCACTGAAGACGCTCAGGATGATCATCTCGTGTTTGGTTCGTCTTACCTGGCCATTCAATGGACGAGTCATATGGACGATTTTAGTAGTTGGTGCTTTTTGTAACACCATCAGTTGCCCCCTCGTCCATATGAGTCGTCCAAAGGATCAGATGACCTGCCGACACGTCCTTGGACGTATTTCACTAGTATCAATAAATCAACATGCCACGTGTCATTTTTTTATTGGCGACTAGTCTCGTCGATTTAGTTTTTCAAGGTAGATGCTACGTGTCATCCTCATATTGGTAGAGTCGTTTCAAATGCTCAGATCATCATCCTATAAATAGTGAGGTACCTCCCTTAACCCTACTCATTTCAGAAATTTTCTTTCTTGACATCCACCGTCTAGAGCCTCGTCTAGGAGTTTCTCCGCGTCTAGAGTCCTCTTCCGTCTAAAGCCAGGTATTCTTCTTTTCTTCGTCTTTAGGTTCTAAGTTTCTTTTGTCAAAAATGTCAGTTGCTTCTTCGTCTAATGATAGCATTGATAAGGCCATAGACGAGTATTATGATGATAGTAGTGACGAGTCTAGTTCTGATAGGACTAGTGACGTTGGTGGAGGAAGTACCGACGAGGCTTATTCTTCTGGGGCCCCTGGGTTTCCTATTGAAGTCATCCAGGAGCAACTTAGGAGAGCTTCTGGCTCTCAAGCTGGCTCCCCATCCAGTGTTCCCTTGTCTAATCCGATGGACGAGGAGGAGGTCGTCTTTAGTTGTGCGGTAGGTATTCATTCCAAGACGGATGAGCAAAGACTTAATAATCTTAAATCTTGGTACCAAATTCCGGACGAGTTTAATCCCAGGCTTCCCGTCCGTGGAGAGTGGTGTTGTAATCCTCGTTTTGGAATAGGCGTCTATGAAGCTTATTTCTTAGGTGGTCTTAGGTTTCCATTAAACGCATTTGCTAGAGAGTTGTTGGTCAGGTTGGGATTAGGCGTCTGTCAGTTTAACCCTAATGCGTGGAGATTAGTCATCTCCATGCAAGTTTTGTGGAGGGAAGTTTTTGGTGGGAACCGTCTTCTTACTGTGGACGAGTTCCTTTATTGCTATAAACCTTCCGAAATAAGTTAATCCAACGGCTTTTATTAGTTCACTGCTAGGGGGAATGATTGTAGGTTAATCAAGTCTCTAGCTTCGTCTGATAGGAAATGGAAGACGGAGTATATTTTTATCTCTGGTTTTTGGGCAGGGAACCCTGTGGACGTTGGCAGGGATCCCTTTCCTCCCTATACTGGGGACTTAGGGAACCTTCGTCCTGAAGGTACGTCCCTTTTATTTGTTTACTTTTCTTTTTCTATTTGATCTGTTTGCAAACTCTAACCTGTATCTACTTGTTGTGTTGTAGCCGTCAAACGTCCGTCTTTGAGCAAATTTCATCGTGATCGCGTCCATAGGGCTCGTCTTCACACAGACAGGAGTTTTCGTTCTTTAGTCAGTCTTAGACTTCTTGCCAAGTGGGGTTTGGGTCCTGAGCCATCAAACGAGGCTATTGCACACGAGGTTACTGTGCGCAAAAGTAAGTCTTAAGTTTTTTTGTTTTTTTTTTTATATTCCTGATCTGTTTATCATCTTATTTTAGGAATGTCAACAATGAAGGAAAATAAGGGGAAAGAAGTAAATGAGGAAAAACGTCCTGAGGCTCAGTCTCAGGATCGTCCTGAGGCTCAGCCTCAGGATCGTCCTGAGACTCAGCCTCAGGATCGTCCTGAGACTCGTCCTACGGCTGGGGATAAAAGAAAGCTCTTACCAAAAAATTTTGATTTAGAAGGGCTTCCTAGTCGTCGAGACAAAAGGGTAAAACATAGCTTGTCCAAGGTGGTTAAGTCTAAACCCCCCCAGCCCTAACCTTCCATCCAGATAGTTGATGTGGACCCGTCCCCTCTGATTGAGTCCACTCCGTCTAGAACTCCATTGTCCAAAACTTCTTTGTCCAAGTCAACTGTGTCTGGCTCGTCCCAGCCTTCCAAGAGAACCTCTACAAACATCATTGAAAACGAAGATCTGGCTTGGGAGCGTTTTCAGATGGCTGTCTTGGACGAAGACATAAACGCTTGTTATGACATGGGCTTAAAGGAGTTTGAACACTCTGGCGTCCATGACTTCTTTAAGGTATGTTCATCTCTTTCTCGTCCTTGTTTTAACAATTTTTCTTCGTTTAACCAACCTTTGCCTTTTACCTTTTTGTAGGCCATGTCAAAGTTCATGGCAGCGTCCAAACAGGCAACAGAATTTGATAGGACGAGGATTTTATTGGAGACAAGGATTCAAGAGGCGAATGCTGACTGCAAAAAATGGGCTGGGGCTGCTGCAAAAGCTAAGGGGGAAGTCACTGAGCATAAAAAGCTGATCGAGGAGCTTAGGACTGATGCAGTGGAGAAAGATACCCGCATCGACCATTTGCAGAAGACGAATGACGATCTAAGTGCTCGTCTCTCCAAGGCAAAAGAGGACGCTGTGGCTGAATTCAAGTCGTCCAAAGAGTACACGGATGCATTGGATCGTAATTATGCAGCTGGTTTTGAAGATTTCAGGTTGGACGCTGTTGAAAATTTCCCTGAAGTGGACTTCAGCTCCATCAAGCTTAATCTGAATGCTGCAACTAGTTCTCTTCTTCAAACCAGCTCTGAGGACGTTAACTTGGAGGACGATGCTTCTACCCAGCCGTCTAAGGAAGACCCCACGACGGACGCCCCCCCTGCTTAAAGACGAGTTTTTACAAGACTACTTTTCCTTTCTTCTTTTTGTTTGGCCCTTAGTTTTGGCCCTTTTGATGTAATCTGAATACATTAGGCTCGTCCATGGTTTTAGGACGAGTCGCTGAACTTGCATCTGAATACATTAGGCTCGTCCATGGTTTTAGGACGAGCCATTGAACTTGTACTTTCTTAAAGGTGTTTGGACGTTGGTCGTCCGCCATTAAAACAATCGAATGAGTGTTAGTACATATATATATGCATATATATGTTATATTTTATTTTTATATGCATGGACGAGGTGTTTTAACTTCTATATACAAGACTTCGCGCTTGACTCGTCCATACTCCATATATATATACTTAGACCATTTTTATTGGAATTTCACCAACTGTAACTTGTTTGTGAAATGGTAATTTTCAGCATTACTCGTCCCTGAACTGGGCTGATTTTCATGTTTAGTGAGGATTAGACCCTGCATTATGCTCGTCCAGGGGCTGGATTGTTTTAGCAGGTGCTTTAGCAAGTTTAAACACTCGTCTATGCATTTCCTCGTCCATGATCTGGATATGCACTATGCTTTACTTCGTCCAATGTGTGGACGAGCATGCCCTGGCCTATTGGTTTGCTCAAGGTATAGGTTTTGCCTCGTCCTTTTCTATGGATGAGCCTTAATCTTGCTTTTATCTTAGAAAAGCTTTGGACGACACATCTCCGCGTCCAGAGAATTTATTCGTCTTAAAAATTATTTTAGCCTCCTCGTGGGTTAGCTTCAACGAAAATAGCTTGGAGATTTGAGATTCACACAACATTTTGTACATAACATAAATATTGTTTACAGATAAGGCATACACACACTAATGCCTTTTTATTTAATAAGTACAAACTCCATAACTTCGTCCATAATTACGGCACAACATAAATAATAAAGTAGTAGTATTAAACACACAGTATCAAACATAAGTAGAATGAAAATACGGACAAGCTCCATGCTCATCTATAGTAGTACTCATCTAGGCTTACTTTTACTGATAGTACTTCCTCAAGTGCTCCACATTCCAAGGATGCTCCAATTTCCTCCCGTCCAGGGCCTCCAAGTAGTAAGATCCTTGCCTTTTACAGTTGATAACTCTGTAAGGTCCTTCCCAATTAGGGCCCAATTTCCCATGAGCTGGGTTTTTGGTTGCCAAAGAAACCTTTTTCAGGACGAGATCTCCTATGTTGAAACGCCTCGGCTTCACCATTGCATCATATTGCCTGGCCATGAGGTTCTTGTACCTTGCTGTTCTGTGCTCTGCATCTGTCCTTACCTCGTCTATTAGATCAAGGTTCAAACGGAGTTGCTGCTCATTATCCTTATCTTGATACGTCATCACCCTGTGATTAGCCACGTGCACCTCTGCAGGTATGACTGCTTCGCTTCTATAGGCTAGCTTGAAAGGAGTTTCCCCCGTAGGGGTTCGTGCTGTCGTCCTGTACGCCCATAGAACGCCTGGTAACTCATCTGGCCATACTCCCTTTAAGCCGAGTCTTGATGATTTTCAACAAGGATCGATTTGCAACTTCAGCCTGACCGTTCGCTTGTGGGTGGGCGGGTGAGGAATAATGATTTTGAATTCTGAAGTGTGCGCAGAAGTCCTTGAAGAGTGCATTGTCAAATTGTCGCCCGTTATCAGATACCAACACTTTTGGCACTCCAAACCTGCACACGAAATTCTTAACATTCTGTTTTGTGATATTTGCTAACGGTTCAGCTTCTACCCATTTGGTAAAATAATCAATGCCCACCACTAGAAACTTCATCTGCCTTGTGCCCAATGGGAAGGGACCCAAAATGTCTAGTCCCCATTGTGCAAAGGGCCACGGTGCCATCATCGGGGTGAGATACTCCGATGGCTGCCTGGGGATATTACTAAATCGTTGGCATTGGTCACATACCTTGACGTAAGCTTTCGCATCTGCTTGAACAGTTGGCCAATAGTACCCTGCACGGATGACTTTGTGAATAAGTGATCTGGCTCCCGAATGATTTCCACAGGCTCCTTCATGAACTTCCCGTAAAACATAGTTTGCCTCATTTGGAGCCAGACACCTGAGATAGGGTTGAGAAAAGCCTCGCTTGTACAGAATTTCGTCCATAAGGACATACCTGGCTGCTCTGATTCTAAGTTTTTTGGCCTCACTCTTCTCTTCCGGAAGCTTCCCGTCCTTCAGGTATGATTCTATCGGGGTCATCCAATTTTCTTCATTTTCTATTTGCTGTACTTCAGGGAGATCTATGCTTGGGACGTATTGAACTTCATCGAATCCATCCATGGTCTCAGTTGCTGAGGCTTCCTTTGCTAGAGTATCTGCTTCCACGTTCTCCTCCCTTGGGATTTGAACGAAGTTAGCTTCTTTGAATTTCTTCACAAGCCGTAACACTTTCTCTAAGTATTTTTTCATTCGTCCTCCTTTCGCCTCATACGTTCCATTTATTTGGCCCATGACCAATTGAGAATCTCCTTGTACGAGTATTGACTTCGCTTCCACGGACTTGGCCAGTTCTAATCCTTTAATGAGGGTTTCATACTCAACTTCATTCTTGGTTGCTTGGTATTGCAGACGGATCTTATGCTTCAATTTATCTCCTTCAGGGGATAACAAAATCACTCCTATTCCTCCTGCATGATGTGTAGATGAGCCATCCACATGGACGACCCATTTCTTATTGTCTTCCATTCCTTCTATGTCATCGCAGCTTGGTGTGAACTCCGCAACAAAGTCTGCCAGGGCCTGGGCTTTTATGGCATGCCTTGGTAGGTATCGGATGTCAAACTCACTGAGTTCGACGGCCCACTGGATCAATCTTCCCGCAGCTTCCAGCTTGTTTATGGCTTTTTTGAGCGGGTGGTCTGTCATAACATTGATTACATGGGCTTGGAAGTAGTGTCTCAGTTTCCTGGAAGCTGTGATAAGTGCGAAAGCTAACTTTTCTATCAGTGGATATCGTCCTTCCACTCCTCTCAATGCCCGGCTAGTATAGTACACTGGTTTTTGCACTTTTCTTTCCTCTCTTATTAATGCTGAGCTCACGGCGTGCGGTGTCACTGCTAGGTATAAAAACAACTCCTCTCCCATCACGGACGGACTCAGCAACGGAGCCGTAACAAGATACGTCTTCAAATCTTGGAAGGCTCTTTGGCACTCGTCCGTCCAATCGAATGCTTTCTTCAGAACCTTAAAAAATGGTAAACATTTGTCAGTAGCTTTAGAAACAAACCTGTTGAGGGCAGCAATTCGCCCGGTAAGAGACTGGACTTCTTTGATATTTTGCGGAGGCTTCATATCTAGAATGGCTTTAATTTTTTCCGGGTTTGCCTCGATCCCTCTGTGTGAGACCATGAATCCAAGAAATTTTCCAGACGCTACCCTGAAAGCACACTTGCTGGGATTTAACTTCATACTGTATTGCCTGAGTGTATTGAAGGTCTCTTGCAGGTCATTCAGATGCGTTCCCTCGTCCAGGCTCTTTATCAACATGTCATCCACATAGACTTCTACATTTCGTCCAATCTGGGGGCGAAACATGTGGTTGACCAGTCGTTGGTATGTTGCTCCAGCGTTTTTCAAGCCGAATGGCATTACTTTATAACAGAATAATCCTTGACTAGTAACAAATGATGTCTTCTCCTGGTCAGCCTCGTCCATCCTTATTTGATTGTATCCAGAGAAAGCATCCATGAAGCTAAGCAACTTGTGCCCCGCCGTGGAATCCACCAACTGGTCAATGCGTGGTAGCGGGTAGCTATCCTTGGGGCAAGCCATGTTTAGATCGGTGAAATCCACACACATTCTCCACTTGCCATTTTCCTTCTTGACCATCACTACATTGGCCAACCAATCCGGATAGTACACTTCTCGAATAAACTTCGCCACAATTAACTTTTGGATTTCGTCTTTGATAGCTCTGTCTCTCTCAGGGGCAAACACCCTTTTCTTCTGTCGTACTGGCTTGGAAGAGGGACATACATTCAGACGGTGGGTAATGACACTAGGATCTATACCCGGCATATCCTCATGGCTCCATGCAAACACATCAATGTTTTTCTTCAAAAACTGGACAGGTTCTTCTTAATCTTTTCTTCTAGATCTGCCCCAATCCTGGTACACCTCTCAGGGTTGTTTTCATCCAAGGAAACATCTTCTAATACCTCGGTGGGCTCTGCCACAATTCTCTTGTCTTCAATATTCATGGTCTGAACTTGCTCGTCCGTGGCCAACATGGCCAGATAACATTCTCTTGCTGCTAGTTGGTCACCTTGTACTTGTCCTACTCCATAATCTGTTGGAAACTTGACCGACAGGTGGTAAGTGGATGTAACAGCCTTCCAACTATTCAAAGTTGGCCTTCCAATTATGGCGTTGTAGGAGGATGAACAGTCGACCATAAGAAAATTCATGTCTTTAGTGATTTGCTGTGGATATGTCCCCACTACCACTGGTAATGTAATAGTACCCACAGGTTGTACCCTCATTCCACCGAAACCTACCAGGGGGGAATTCACCGGACGTAGCCGGTCTCGTCCTAGTTTCATCTGTTGAAAGGCCGGAAAGTACAAAATGTCCGCCGAGCTTCCATTATCCACCAATACCCTTCTGGTCATGTAGTCAGCAATAAGCAAGGAAATGACGATAGCATCGTCGTGAGGATGGTGAATTTTTCCAGCGTCCTCCTCCGTAAATGTGATGGCTTGCTCGTCCATGGTCCTTACTCCGGGCGTTCGTCCAGTGAGTTGAACGCTTTGCACTACCTTCAGGAAATTCTTCTTGGATTTGGACGACTGGCCTGTTGAACTTCCCCCTATGATAACTCTGATTTCTCCGAGGGGTGGTCGCAACGACTCTTCTACTTTACCCTTCAATTTCTCGTCCTTATGGTCTTGTCCAAGGAAACTCCTTAACTTTCCTTGCCTTATAAGATTCTCAATCTGTTGCTTTAGATCAAAACACTCGTCCGTGTCATGCCCGTGGTCTCTATGGAAGCGACAATACTTATTTCTATTGCGCTTATTGGGGTCTCCTTTCATTTTCTCTGGCCATTTCAAAGAAGGATCGTCCTTAATGTGCATGAGGACTTGCTCGAGCGGCATGTTCAGCGGGGTGTATTGCTGACTCCGCGCTGATGGACCAGCCTTTTTACCATCTCTATCTTTTTTATCTTCTACCCGTCCCTTCTTTGGACGAGGGCCCTGCTCGGAGTGACGCACGGGATTCGCTTCTATTCTTTCAACTCTCTTCCTCTTCTTAGCTATGATTGCGTCTTCTGCATTCATAAAATTCTGGGCTGAATGGACGAGTTCAGCCATGGACTGAGGTTCCTTCTCATAAAGCTTGTGGATGAACAAATCAGAATTTACCCCATTGTGAAAGGCCGCTAAGAGTAGTTTGTCATCCACTTCATCCACCGTCAGGGCTTCCCTATTGAAACGAGTGATAAAGGACCGCAGACTTTCATTCTCCCCCTGCTCTATAGTTAACAGGCTAGACGAGGAACGCTTGTGTCTCTGTCCCCCTATGAAATTATTAACAAACAACTTACTCAATTCTTCAAACGAACCCACTGTATTCAGGGGTATTTTGCTGAACCATACCCGCGCCGGTCCTTTGAGAGTGGTAGGAAAAGCTCTGCACATAATTTCATCAGGGACCCCTTGAAGGTGCATTGTAGTCTTGAAAGTGGCAATGTGATCAAATGGGTCACGCGTTCCATCATAAGAATCTAAAGAAGGCATCTTGAATTTTGGGGGCAAGGGGTGACCATTGATGGTAGCTGTAAAGGGGGAGTCTGTCCGATGAACCAGATCCTCTACGGGGTTTGCTCTCCTCATGTTCTCCCGCATCTCATCCATAACCTTCCTCATCTGGTCGATCTCTCTTTCCAAATGTGGCACCCTCCTTGATGTAGTGCCCCTTATTTGGCTTTTAGGCTCAGCGGCAGTTCCATCTCCTTAGCTCTGGCCTTGTCCTTCTCCATATGCCTCATTCCGCTGCCTCCTGAGATTGATCTCCCTTGTCAGTTCTTGGTTCTGGCGAGTCAATTCTGCCATAGCGGCTGCCATGGATTGCACGTGCTGAACAGAGGATGGTAGGGCTGCAGGCGCAGATTGACGATCGCGGTAAGGATTGCTAGAGGCATCCCTACTCTCTTGATGGCCTGGACTAGTAGCCCTTGATCTTGTCCGGACCATTGCAGCCTTTTTGTCAGAGAAAGGAATTATATAACTCGAAGATGAAATCTAACAAAACCGCTTCCCACAGACGGCGCCAACTGATAAACTCAAGGAAATCAGTAAGGCTGAATGTCTCGAACGTTGATAATCTTAAGGCTTGGTCCTAAAAACAAAAAACTAAGCCAGAGGGGACCGGTGGAGACCGGCCAAAAGTCCTCCGATGATGAAGTTAGTGGATTTGTAATTTTCTGTGAAACGAAAATATAACTTCTCTAAAAAAAGTGTCTCCCCTTACCTTTTCATCGAAGATTGTTTATATAGCATGCGTGAAACGGTTATTTGTTTAATAACCGTTCCTATTATTAAGGAGCCCAGAAGGCATGGAGTAACTTCCACAACCGCCATGGAAGTTATCTCAGTTGGACTTGGGTTGCATAATAGTTAGTGGAGAACTCCGCACATAGTAGTCTAACTTAATAAACTCGTCCATCTTTTATTAAAGACGGACGAGTTCATCACGGACGACTTGTGTATTTGCTTTTCAGTTCTCATGCAGACCTCGTTCGTCCAATCGATTGTGAAGATGGACGAGCTCCTCATGGGATCTCGTCCGTACAAGGGCGAGGCCTCGTTCGTCCAAACGATTGTGAAGATGGACGAGCTCCTCATGGGATCTCGTCCGTACAAGGGCGAGGTCACTGAAGACGCTCAGGATGATCATCTCGTGTTTGGTTCGTCTTACCTGGCCATTCAATGGACGAGTCATATGGACGATTTTAGTAGTTGGTGCTTTTTGTAACACCATCAAATTCCATTCCATTCCCTTCCCTTATGAACTCCCAAGCGGAGCCTTAGGGACAGGCTCACCTCCCGTTCAATACCTTCCTGTTTTCTCCATTTTTTAAATAGATGAAGGACACGTGTAAGTGAAGCAATCCAAAGGCTAAAAAAGAACCCACAAAGCAACTTACTCTCTCTCTCCGTCTTCCTCTCTCTAGAACTCCAGAACTGAGTATTTCTCAGTAAATTGTCTTGTTCCTTCCTTCATCTTCTCCACAAAGACGGTAAAAATCCACAAAGCAGTGCACAAATCTCCAGTACTATAGCAATTACTGAAAAAATCAACTATCTCCATTACTCTCTCCGTCTAGCTCTATTCAGAGCTGAGCATCAGACTCTCCAAGATCAGACCTTACTTGAGAAGATCGATGCTTGCCAGAGAGGAAAGGGCAAAATTGGGACATTGGATGAAATATTCCATGGGATCTCCAACAAGATCAGGGAAAGGAAATTGAACCCAAACCTCACCACTCAATCATAAATGGTTCCACAAGAACACCAAAGCAGGTAAATCCTAGTCTATAGTTGTTTTGGGTTTCAAGAAAATACAAAAGCTTGGCTTAAACTCACCTGAAAATGAAAAAAAAAAAAAAAAAAAAAATTCTTATAGATGAAGGGGTTCCATTGTAAGTAATGATGCCCAGAAGCCCAAAAAACTGAATATAAGATTCAAACAAAAGGGAATTTGTCTTTGTGTAGAAGATGAAGGAAGGAGCAAGTCACAATTTAATGAGAAAGAGAAACACCTTTGATGCTCAGTTCTGGAATTCTAGAGAGAGACGAAGAGAGAATAATGAAGAGTTGCTTTGTGGGTTTTTTTTTTTGGCCTTTGGATTGCTTCATTTACACATGTCCTTCATCTATTTAAAAAATGGAGAAAACAGGAGGTATTGAACGGGAGGTGAGCCTATCCCGTTTATTTATTTTTACAAGCACAATATCATGTTTGTGCTTAAATTTTATAAATTTTAGATCTTCTCTTTTTTTCTTTTTTTTTTGGGGAGGTGAGAGACATAAAAAGCATGCAAAAATACATATTCACCCATGTTTTTATAGAGTTGGGTCGAGAAACAAATGGAACTTACCTCAGGTGTGTAAAGTGACACTTTTTAAACTATGGGTAGGCAAAGTGATTTTGAGCTAAACCACATGTGGGTTTACTATAATTACCCATTTTCTATTTTACACAACCACTTTCTAAAAACACCCATATCTGTCTATCTATTTTAAAAGTTTATTTCAATATAACATTCAATTTTTCATTTTTTTTTTATTAATTCTTTTGATGGTTCAACCTTCTCTATCCCCTTCTCTCATAAGTCATAGCTACCACTCCCTTTCTGTCACAAGTCACAATTACCACTGTTTACTACCATAGCCACCGCCGCCACTACAACCACCACAAGTGACAAAACATACAAATAAAGCAGCCACCACCACCACTACAACCACCACAATATATATAACACCAGACATGTAGAAGAAAAACCAAAACCATACCAGCAACACAAACAAGAAATCTAGGGAAATCTTAAACCAAATCCACCATACCCATTCAAATTTCTAATTCACAGGATCTAAATACATTTGAAATAAAAATCCAACCAAGTACATGCAAGTAATGATAATAGCTTAATATTGCTTATTATAAAGAATTATCATACTTATTTTGAATTAATTCATGCATTTTATATTTAGTTTTGGAATAATGCTGAATAATTAATTTTGTACTTAATTGAATTTTAATGCGTGAATTTGTCTTTTGTAGGAGAATAGAATTAAATGATCAGATTTGTGCAAAGAAGAATGCTAATGGATTTTACTTTTACAAGGGTCATAATGAAGGCAAAGTAAGCCAACCCAATAAAATTTAAGTCCAATTGGAGCAAGGAATCAAAAGAAATTTACACCAAATCTAAGTCCAATTCGGACTAGGATTCCAGCTTGCACACCAGTTAGTATTTTGGGCATAAATTTTGGCTTAGATGTCCAATCGAGATGACTCAAATTGGACTGGAAATTTAACTCAAATGGCTACAACTTTGTAGTTTACCAAAAGGTTGAATTCTGACGTTAAATGGGCCAAAGACATCGGTTAAATGAAGTCTAAAAACTTGGGATTTTCTCCAAACGGGAATTCAACTTGTAATAGGATTACTTGACCTATTTAAAAGCTCTTTAGAGCAAAATTCAGAGGAGAGCTATTGTAGAACATAATTTAGGTTTTCTTAAAGTTTCTTTACAGTTTTTAGAGTTTTATTTGTGTTATGACTTGCTAGAAGCCTTGCCAAGGCAAGTGGTGAAACCCAATCGTTTTTTGGTATGTTTTTAACAATTATTTTATGGTTTTAATGCTAAGTGTTTTACTCCTAGTATATAAAGGAAACCCTAAGCACGTTTTTATAAGGCTTTTTAGAGAGAAAAGAGTGTGCCTCTTTTATAGATCTAGGGTTTTGTACCCAAAGCTCTCTAAGGTTGCTCTTTATATTGTGTGTGTGAATCTTCTTGTGAGATCTAGAGGTGTTTGCCTCCACATACACTTAGGGTTTCCAATCTCAAGATTGGTATCAAGAACTTGATGATCAATTCAGTTGCTGATTCAGGAGCTTAAAGATACACAAGCGAGAGTGCTTGTACTTGTCGTGGTAGTAAGTTTCATACTCGAGGTAGCAATAGGATTTTAGTGGTCTAAGTCGCTATTGTGTAAATTTCAATTCTTTCATAGTGGATTCGTTTTACCTTGAGGATAGCCAGGTTAAATCCTCCCCAGGTTTTTTACCAGTTTGGTTTTCCTGGGTTATCATATTGTTGTGTTCTTTATTTTCCACACTTTACAATAATATGATATTTGTGTTAACCTAGATTTGATAATTTGACTAAGTAATCACTTGGCTAATTAACTAGGTTAATCTGGTTGTGTTTTAAGGGGTCTAAAAATGTACAATAGACATAGCAAGCAAAGAAACAAGAAAGCAAGCAAACAAGCGAGAAGGCAAACAAGAAAGAAAGCAAACAAAAGGTGGTGTCCGCGAGGGACAAATGTAGGTTTGGATCGAATGTCCATAACTTCATTGTGTTGAAGCATGGACGACACACTAGCAAGCAAGACTCATGCATGGACATGTAAGCAAGCGTGTAAAGATGCATAGAAAGCCAACGGATGGCACAAACAAGCATGGTAAGCATAGCATCGCATGAAGCGGAAAAGGGAAGGGTACTAACGGAGCGACCCAGCATTCAGAGATGCCTCCCAAATGGTTACATCCGCACAAGGCCTCATGGGCGTCGGGTGTAACCACACAGCCACAAACCCACTAAAGGCATTAAGCGTGGGAAAGCCTAGAACAAGAGAGGCTAACACAAGCATAAAGTGTAGAAGCAAGCAAGCATAAACATGCAAATAAGGATGATCCAAACCCTTTGATGTGGGCCAAGGTGTATGGACAGTGACAAAGACCATAGGGTCTAGATCGGGTCCAAACCAATAGGCCAAAACATAAGAAAGAAAGACAAAGCAACAAAAGGGCTATAATAACACATGGCATGACAAACATAGCCTAGATCTAGGTGCACAAACATGGCATGGAGTGCACAATCACATGGAAGATAACATAAAGCGTGTAAAGAACATAGATCCAAGCGCACAAGCATGTAGAAACATAGATCTAGACATCTAGGCATAGAAACATGCATATAAACGTGTAAAAGCTTAACACATAATCATGGAAGAACATGGATCCAAACAAATAAGCTTGTGAAGATAAGAATCTAATCATATAGCATGGAACTGAACACATAAAACACATAGATCCAAGCAAGGCAAAGCCAACAACATCATACAAGCATGTGAGCATGTAACCTTAAGGTTGACCTAGAACAAAAAGAGGCACAAAACATAGGAAACCATGGCATAAAGCCTAAAGCATGTAGATCTAAACATATAAGCATGTAAGGACGTAGATCTAAGCATGAAACATAGAAAAAGGCATAAAAGCAAAGATATTTAAGCTAAGAATACAAATAAAGCAAGAAACATGCTAAAGAAAGCGATAAATCATGTTATTCAAGCAAAAATAGCAAGATAAATGCTAGAAAAAGATTTAGAACATTAGGGATGTGGATGGTAGCTAAAAAGCTTCATCCACACCTCTAAACCCCAAATCCCAAGTGTAGAACGAAGGAAAAGAAGATTGGGTACAAGAACAATACCTTGTGCTTTTGGTGAAGAGAGAAGAATCAAGAGAAGCTTTGATGTGTTTTTTTTAATGTTTTTTATGTGTATTTTGGTGTTTGGAAAAGAGAAAAAGTGTAGAAAAACTAGGCAGAGAGCAAAACTCAGAAAAATGTGATCCCCCCTCGGTCTAAAGGGTGCCTAGGGTTTTTTATAGCCCCAACACGAATTTCGAGGCAGTGGCCCTTGTATGGCTACCAGCCTCAAACCTCCTCTGATCGGGTTGATCTTGACATGTCTGTAAAGGTCTTGACTTCCTATTTCTGAAAAGGTATGGATCTTGAAAATCCAACGGTCGGATCAAAAGTTATGGTTCTCGGAAGTTAGTGGTGCATCAATTGGTGCGTTATCCCGATTTTCGTGACATCTCGACCATTCTAACTCCGATTTTGACCCATGAATAGTCATTGGAATGAGAATTTGATAATCTTCGCAATGGCATTGGTGACAACCCATGCTGATGGTCGGATCAAAATTAGGGTTTTTGGGTCCACCCAAGATCAACTTCAGGTCAAACTTGGTCAAACCTAGTCAAAGTAGCCAAAAATCTCTAAGAAGCTCAGGTTTGATGTAAAACTATGAAAAGTGTTCTTTTGTGAGGGTTTTGACCTTATTTGACCTTCGGTCAAACCTAGGGTTAACTAAGGGCATTTTAGTCATTTTAGCTGAAAGAGGCACTTCAGGTGCTCCGATGCCCGAACGGGTTAAGCCGCATCATTCTGGATGTTCTCACAACCCCATGGAGAGAAAATAATATTTTGGAATTTTTCAAGGTTCGGCACGCAAATCGAAGGCAGACAAAATACGGTATCAACAAGTATAAAGCAGATAAGTACAATAGACATGGCAAGCATAGCATATGGCAGGAGACATGATAAGCCATAAGATAAACAAACAAATAAGAAAGCAAGCAGGCAAACAGGCAAGCAAGCAAACAATAAAGAAGACAAACAAGCAAAAAGGCAAACAAAAGGTGGTGTCTGTGGGGGACAAATGTAGGTTTGGATCGGATGTCCATAGTTTCATTGTGTTGAAGTATGGATGACACACTAGCAAGCAAGACTCATACATGGACATGTAAGCAAGCGTGTAAAGATGCATAGAAAGCCAACGGGTGGCACAAACAAGCATGGCAAGCATAACATCGCACAGAGCAGAAAGGGAAAGGGTATGCACGGAGCGACCGGCATCACGAATATGCGTCCCAAGCAGTTACATCCAAACAAGGCCTCATAGGTGTTGGATGTAACCAAACAAGATCAAACCCACGGAGGGCGCCAAGCATGGTAAAACCTAGAACTAGAGAGGCTAACATAGAGCATAAAGCATAGAAGCAAGCAAGCATAGACATGCAAATAGGGGTGATCCAAACCCTTTTATGTGGGCCTTGGTGTACGGACGATGACAAAGACCATAGTGTCTAGATCTGGTTAGAACCAATAGGCCAAAATGTAAGAAAATGCGATAAAAGGAACAAAATGGCTACAATAGCACATGGCATTGATGGAAATATGAGAGTACGCAGTGGAAAAAATTAACGGATCTACTTCATTCGCAATTGATAACATGCACTATGTAAATTTCAGAATACAAGAACAAGAGAGTGTACCTTGGTGTGTTGAATTTCAAAACAAAGATTGTAAGCACTTGGGAATACTTCTAATCTTCACTCCAATTCCACTAACGCCCAAGATGTGTGGTCTCTCAATCAGTTATATGAAATGTTCAAGAGAAAATTCAAGAGTGTCCAACACTCACATACACCATTTCATGTAAATTGTTCTATTAAAAATTCTGTATGTTTCTCTTCTTATAACTGATTATCTCATTGGGCTAGCCTTTTGGGCCTTTCCAATTGGGCTCTAGTATGTGGTTTGGAGTGGGACCAAAAGGGACCAATAAGATACTAGCTCCAATGGGCCTTGGGCTTTTCTGTCAACTCTTGACAAGTCCAAAGTTACCATTAACTAGATTTAATACCACTATATAAATATAGTTGCACTCTAGGCCTTATCTATAAATTATATCCCAAGACTTTATTGTACATGCAACCCTTTCATAAAATATTCGTAGTAATAGAAAGTCATGAATGTAGACTACCACTTTGTAGATTACTACATCTTAATCCTTAAGTACCCGGTTTAATCCTTTTAAGTTATTCACCATATATTTATGAAATCCAATTTCATAAATATATACTTTAGTCTTATTAAAGTGGTTAGGCCTAACTCTCTGAATAACAAACTCATTAAACTTATCTCAAGGGAATATTTTGTATCTCCGCTAAGAGACTATGAATTCCATCTTGAGAATATATGTTCCATCAACACTAAATGTGGCTGCCCAACATACTGAGGTTTTGACCGTTACTTTAGATCTCACTCCTGATATATCAAAGCAACCTACACCTCATGATCAGGTCCATTATTCTCTCAGGATTAAGAGTTCATGCAAATATAAATCGTGAGATTTATTATTCATTTGACAGTCGTTAGGAGAATAATAAATCTCACAGCGGTCCAGTTCAATATGTCTTAACTCTTAAAACATATCAACATATCAACTAGAAGTCTCCACTTCCATGATCAAGACAAATCATCGTAATTAAAATGTTATAGTCTTCGCAGATGAAACGCCCAATTTCATCACCGACTACGAACTACAATTCTGAGTTTACAAAGAACTTGTGACTTATATCTTCTGTGACTAAATCACATAAATCACATACTATGCATCTCATGGACTATATGATAATGTCCGAATATTCATGTTACCATTATTTCAGATAATAAAAAACAACTTTATTAAATACAATATTAAGTCATACATAATGTCATACTTAATATTATACATAGCATCATACAATAGGATTTAAGGGCACTTATCCTAACAAGCATGACAAACAAGGTCTAGGCCCAAGCACATAAACATGGCATAGAGCATTTAAGCACATAGATCTAACATAGGAGATGGCACAAGGCATATAGCAAGGAAGATCCAAACACCAAAGCACACAGAGGCGTAGATCTAAACATATAAGCATGTACATGTACATCTAAGCATGTGGATATGGTCATAAAGACATGGAAGAACACAAATCCGAGCATGGATATAGGCATAGAAGCATAGGACATGCATACAAACATGTAGATCTAAGCAAGGCATAACCATAGACATGATATCAAGCATGTGAGCATAATTAATTCTTGAGTTCTTATTGTTAAATCATCCGACTAAGATCATCCTTCGTATGAATTTTAGTTGAGTTATAAAATAAATATTGTTAAGACTACCTTAGCGCCTTAATATATTGTTATTTCCTCTCATTCAAAATTTCCTTCTCCAAACTATCAAAATTTCTCTTAAATATAATTTTATTGTTTTAGTTTTGTTCTCTTGTGGTTTGCTAATCAATTCCCTTTTTCCTGTGGATTCAAGCTTAGACTTTCCGAGTTATTATTTCACGACAATCTTGCACTTAGGAGCATTATTTAAGCTGTAGCAAGTTTTTGGCATTGTTGCCGGGGATTAGGCGATTAAATAAGCGTTTCACTTTGTTTGGAGAGATTTTTGACATTAAAATTCTTCACTCTTTTCTTTTTAAGTAGATTAGTTTTCTTTTAGAGTTTTTTTCCCTCTTTTTACTTCTTTTTTTTATTTTTTTATTGTTCAAGGTATATGTTTTGTTTTATTTTATTTTATTTTTTCTTTCTTGCTTTATTATTGCATTTATTTGGTGGCGTGATAGTGATAATAGCTTGGTTAGAATTGAGTCTAATAATTTGTTTAAAAATTTATCTGATTCTTTCACACGTTCTCACACACTTGATATCATGGCATACTTAGAGAGTAATCATGGTGATGAGAATAATCTAAATAATGAAGACTTCCACGATCACAAACCCATAAGAACTCTTAGGGATTATTTGCAACCTACTAGAAATAGTGCACCATCATGCATCATTGTTTGAACTAATGCAAATAATTTTAATTTTAAGCCTGGTATGATTTCATTGCTTCCTAAATTTCATGGTGTAGATTCTGAAAATCCTTATCTACACTTTAAGAAATTTGAGGAGGTATGTTCTACCATCCATGACCAATCATGTAATGAAGAGTCCATTAGGTTGAAGTTGTTTCCTTTTTCTTTTAAAGAAAAGGAAAAAACTTGGCTTAATTCTTTGAGACCTAGGTCAATTGGTACTTGGCAAGAGATGCAAACTGAGTTTTTAAAGAAAAATTTTTCCAATTCATAAGACTAATGCACTTAAAAGCCAAGTCATGGAAGGTATGTTCTACCTTCCATGACCGATCATGTAATGAAGAGCCCATTAGGTTGAAGTTGTTTCCTTTTTCTCTTAAAGAAAAGGAAAAAACTTGGCTTAATTCTTTGAGACCTAGGTCAATTGGAACTTGGCAAGAGATGCAAACTGAGTTTTTAAAGAAAATTTTTTCCAATTCATAAGACTAATGCACTTAAAAGAAAAATCATGAATTTTTTTATAAAAAGATAATGAGCCATTTTATCAATGTTGGGAAAGATTTAAGATTTGCTTAATGCTTGTCCACACCATGGCTATGAAACTTGGCGTATAATTAGTTTTTTCTATGAAATTTTAACTCCAAAGATGCGCCAATTTGTAGAAATGATGTGCAATGGAGAGTTTTTGAATAAAGATCCTGATGATACTTTTGATTATTTTGATCTCTTAGCTGAGAATGCCTAATCTTGGGATACCACTGATACCTCAGATAGGTCTAAAGCATCCACCAACCCCTCTGGGGGTGGTAAGTATAACCAACTTAAGGAAGATGGTAACCTTAGTACTAGGGTGGCTAGTCTAACAAGGAAACTTAAAGCCATGGAATTAAGAAAGGTCAATGGAATCAATATTGTGCCTAAAATTGATGAAGCTTGTAAAATTTGTGAGACCATGGAATGCCCTACAAATGAATGCCCTACAATTCTAGCTTTTAAAGCCACGTTACATGATCAAGCAAATGCTATGAACATGTTGAAAAAATCATACCCTTCCCCCTATTCAGAGATATACAATTCAGGGTGGAGGAATCACCCAAATTTTAGTTGGAGGAATGATAATGTGGTTGCACCTCCTACACATAGTTCTTCAAATTTTGTTCCCTACAATCCCCCTCCAAAGAAGAGTCTTGAGGACACTTTGTAACAATTCTTGTAGACTCAATCCACCATTAATAATCGGAACTCACAAGCCATAAATGACATTAGGAGCACTCTCACTAAATTGACCACATCCATGAGCACAATAGAAAATGGTAAGTTTCCATCTCAACCACAACCAAACCCCCAAGGTCAATTTTGTGTTGATGATTGTAATTCCTTTGAAAATAAAGTGAGTCAAGTTAAGTTTCTAACTACTCTTCGTAGTGGAAAAATCATTGAAAAAGATACTCCTGAAGGCAATACACATTCAAATTGATTAAATTCAAAAGTGATAATACATGATATATGAGCCAAAATAATAATTTATTTTCATCATCTTGCCTAATCAACTTCATCTAAGTTAATGGTATCATCATATTCATCATCTTGAAAAATTATTTTTTTATTGTCATTCTTTTCATTATTATCAACATTTACTTTTTTTTATTCTAAAAATTTTTTTATTGGCATTCCAGCCTTTCAGAGTTATAACAATAATAACAAAATAAAAAATAATTATATTTTAATTTATTACATTATTCATAGTATAGAAAAGAAATTTGCAAATACGAAAGTGAAGTGTTATGTGTATAGTCCAAATTTTGTAGGAGAAAGAGAAGAGGGGAAAACAAATTCACATGGACATGTTATTTTATTAGACTCAATCAAGTTTCCCAATAATTTTGTGTTACAAAAAAAATCTAACAACTTGCTTAAATCAAATAAAACCACAATTTTTAACAAAAAAAAAAATCATTTTAAACCCACATGTCTATGTATCGTATGATACATACGATTCACCAATACAATATAATTCATACAATACACACCTATGTATCAAACGATTCATGACCACTTACGATACACTCTCACAATACATAACATTTTGTAAACGGCACGATACGTATCGGGTATCGTATGATACTGACAACTATGTCTGTGAAAGAATGATATCAAAGACAATTTTCTTATGTTGTAGGAATATTTTGGCGCTCGGAGAACTCAGGAAACCCTCATTAGTCAAAAAAGAATACAAGAATAAATATTGGGTTCGAATCATGCCATAACAGCCTAACCCCAAATAGAAAAGAAAATAAGATGAATGTTAAAACTTATTAATTTATTTTGTTTTATTAATTTGTGTCATTCTAAATGTCTCTGGGACAAATTGCATCTCACCTACTTCAACATCAAACAAGAATCGATAATCTTGCTGCTGAATTGCCCCTAGAATATTTACACCTTCTTTTGAAGTAGGTTTGATAAGCATGCAATAAATATTATCTGAAACTATTTTGAAGACTCGATGAGAACCAAGCTCAAGGTGAGCGTCGAGAAAATCAATTCCTAATGATGGAAATTGTCGATTTTCAGTTGGTTGGACATCATAGCAAATCTCAAAGTCTGTGCCCGAATTCACCATAGGATTCCAGTTATATGCTTTTAAGTATCTAACTACGTTATCTCTGACAACTTTATACGCATTCGGAACAAGATAAGTTATTGTAGTTCCTGAATCAATAATAAACCCACCATTTGAATTCTCTCTTAATTGAAACTCTCTTGGATCTATTTGAAGTGGGACTCGATTCATTGTAATATCCAACACTACCACATAGTACTTTTTTTTGTCGGGTAATAATCGTGTTGTTTCAACCATTGCTTGATCATTTCCTATAAATTGCGCATCTTCGCCAAAATGTAAATATGTGTAGGTACCATGTCCTCTTTTCAAATCAAAAAGGCAATATGAGAAACGTAGGTGAGTGTCATCTTTTAGTTGCCTTAGAATTGATCGTGGTCCACATCCTAGACCAAATATCCCTCCTATTACGTTATTTTTTCTCATAAATGGCATTTCTGCATTTTCCATGCCAACCCCAAAAATTACATTATCATAGCTTACAACTTCGTTCTCATTAATACGAAATGTGAATGTATCAGATGAAATATTACCCCTAGAGTAATCACCATCTCCATAGGTAATACTATAACGGCATACGTTCTCAATACATATTCTAGGAACACAAAGGGGATGATCACAAGACACCATAGTATATGTCTCAGACTCTTTGTACTTGAAATTTCCAGAAATTAGATCGAAACATTCGGTGCATCCTTCACCTTGAACCCATGTATCATCAGAACTAGTATCCACTAACAATATTGCCTTATAGGATGGTGGTGGGCCAATTGAAACTCTAGTTGCATAGAGACCTCCATACTTCCTCACAGTCGGTCGTAGTTCTTTAATGCCTTGCTTTGTTGAGTTGATTGCGTCTGAAAAATTCATGGATTGAAAATGAAAAGCTTGAGCTTTAGAAAGTTCAACTGATCTATTGTGTTTTTCCAGTTGACTTAAATTTTTTGGGAAGAGCATTGAATCAATGGAATATCTTGGGATGAGCTTGATGCTAAAGCAATCTGTTCCAAGACAAGCAAGCATGTGAATAAGCAAGGTCAATAAGGACCAAAATACAATTGGTACATCATAAAGGCTTCTAGTACCCATTGTTTGGTTATTTGGTTGTGTTAAATATGTGTCATAGGCTACATATATAGGTGAAAGTTGAAACCATGAGTCAAATTGGTGCATTAACTTGGTAAATTTGTGTATTTACTTGGCAATAATGGTTCTCTCTTTAGAAGGAAATTTATTTAAAGGTTGGTTGGAGGGTGCAAGCTTCTAATGGAATAAGATTCCCAATCCCATTTTATGAGTTTTTCATCTTATTCTTTAATAATTGCACTATACGTAATTCTCTCTCTCTCTCTCTCTCTCTCTCTCTCTCTCTAGACTAAGGTTTCTTTCTCTTCTCTCATTTTTTTATTTGGCACGTGTATGAATTTTAGGCTTTGAATTGGCTAAAATAAGAGTTCATTTGGTACTATCCTAGAGTTCAAGAGGGTGTTAGGGCATTTTTCTCTTAAAAAAAATATGCTATACCTTAAATGAAAGTTAAAACTCTGAATTAAGTGGTGCATTAATTTTGCAATAATGTTGAGCTTATAAGGGAAATTATTTAAATGTTTGTTGGATAGTGCATTAATTTTGCAATAAATAATGGTTATCTCCTTATAAGGAGATTTATTTAAAGGCTTTTAAAAAAAATTCCAAGACTCTCTAGAGTTAGTATGGTACTTTTACTACTTTACCGCATGGAGTTTTTTTAATTCTAACATTTCATTTCAAAATATATGGTTCAAATTAAACCATGTCATTAACCCACTAATTAAAACCTTAAATAACGATACCAAATCAGCTAAAAAAACAAATTGACATGTCACATTTTTATTGTTCTTTTTAAAATTTATTTTAGTTTGGTGAGAGATCGGGAAAAACTAGCTCCTAATGGTGATCCTTTAAAAGAGTGAGGCATCGACACCTTTCATTTTTAGGGATTATGTGTGGAGTCGCCACTTATTTTTGTTACAAAAAATAAGAAAAAAAAAATACACATGGTACATATCTGAATAATATAACCTCTCATTAATTTGAATGAATTACAATTTGATAAAATGAAATATACAGGACTTTGTTTCCTAGATTACAATCTAGTAAAAAGAATTACAAAGCTTTGTTTCCTAGATTACAATCTAAAAAAGGAAAATTACAAGGCTTTGTAATTCGGGGGCTAGGTTACAAAATGGGAAGGTGTTAGGCACTCATTTTGTCTTACGAGCCTCGACATTCTAAACTCTAAATGACCATTTATATACCCATTTAAATGATGCATGACATGTTAAAGTTCCCAAATTCAAGATTAATTCACCCCTTAAGGATTCAAAATTTGCAATTTTTATTTAAAGAACAAACACAAAATTGTTGGTATTTTACATTGAAGAAAACATTTTTTATTATGAAAAATGTTCAGATCTATATTTAATGAAAATACAGATCTGTTTTTATGTGCAGAAAAATTCCAGATCTATATTTAATGAAAAGACAAATCAGTTTTCATAAAGAAAAAATTCCAAATCTAATGAAAATACATATCGATCCCACCTCGAGTTAAATTTTGGATCATTCCGAGTAGTTTAAGGTCATTTCGATAAATTCTGGTCGAAAGTCAAGATTCAGTCGATATAAATTTTAAGAAACTTAAAAAAAAAAAAAAAAACTAAAAATAATATGTAGAGACAAAACCTATACAACTACATCTAAAAGAACAAGCGACGGTTGTGAGGTAACTTTGGTGAGAAGTAGAGAAGAAATACTAAGGTGACAGAGGAACATAGAGCTAGAGGAAATAAACAACGTTGAAGATGAAGAAGAGAAATTATAAAGGGAGAAGTGTGGATGAGTCAGAAAACAAGTGGACGAGAAAAAACAAGAATTAAAAGTATATGACTAATAACTTTTGGTTGAGCTGTTAAGAACTCAAATTCCATATTTTAGCGAGTAAATCAAAATCAACCCTAGAGAGGCAATGTCATCATAAAAATTAAAAACTACTAGGTAATTCTTGACATAATAAAGAATGTTTTGGATATACAAAATAAACAACAAAGATGAACTAGTAACCAAAATGAACAGGAAAAAAGGGTCAAATTAGGGGCAAAGTAAAAAAAAAATGCGAGGGCCAGCATGATCATCATCTTCAACCTTGAGAATAAGAAACAAAGTAACTAACAAGAAGTAAAGTTACATATAATGATGCCTCATTTAGCTTTTCAAAGTATAAGCAGAGCAGTTTATGGCTGGCACATTCAACTGTTTAGGACATTGTTAGAGATCCAAAGGAACTAGTCGAAAAGTTAAACCCACAAAGAGTAAAACAAATACTTTCACATCAAATTGGCATAGATAACTATTTTCCTTCATAGTATGAGTGATGAAAAGAACAGTTTACAATTCAAGAAATTCACAAATAAGTCATCTTACTTGAAAAGGGCAAGGCATAAGTGTGCCGAAAAGATCTTCTTTCAAGTCTGCAGCTCTAATAGTGTAGACAGCATTCTTAAGCCCACGGGAGAGAAGATATTCCTCGGTGTCCTTAGGCAAAGAGTTTCCTTTATAGACACTAACAAGAGGATCACATATCTACCAGGAGAAGTACAATCATCTGTTCAGTAATCATAGGTGTGACATCTACCCAATAAGAATCGGATGCATTTGTAACTCTACACTCTTTTAAATAATTCGCAACAAAGCAACGAGCTTTAAAATATGACAACAACTTGGAAAATCCAATCAAGAAGGTAAAATTCAATAAAATTATAGTAAATTATAGGGTGGCGAAAGGGAATTACTGAAGATCCAACTTGAGCCTAGCAATCAGTCAAATTCTTATAAATACCAACAATATTCCCTTTCCGCACAACAAAGAATGCATCCTTCTCTTGTTCCATCTTCGGCTCAGAATCCAACTTCCGTGTACGTGATGATGCACTCTTGGTGCCCCTTTTAGACGAATAGCACTGAACATGAAGCCTTGTCAGCACAAGTTCTAAACTGATAGCCTTAACACCAATATGTTTTCTTTTCCCTCCTAAGAAAGTAGCACCACATCCATACAAAGAACTCCTCGGCACGAAATGACTGATCCTCCTAAATATAGCCGCGGTATACGAAGAAACTTGCGACAAGCAGTTCATCACAGTGTAAATTCCCAGAATATCCAGATTTTTCTGAAATAAAAATTTACTTTTATCACAAACTTCTTTAATAAACAAGGTTTTAACAAAAGAAGAAAAAAAAAATTCCATTAATTTTGGATTCCCTAATTCTACATTTGGTTACTAAGCAAAAAATCCCACCTTCAGTCTCTCTCTCTCTCTCTCCTTTCTACTCTCTCACTCTCGTTCTCTGCTGCTAGCGCCTCCGAATTTACCCAGCTAGACCCAGATCGCAACTCTTTCTCTCTCACCTTCGTGGATTGTCGACGATGCAAGAGCTCCTCCTCCTTCTTGCCGGTAAGTCTCTCAAACTCTCACTCTCACTTCTATCTCCCTCGCCTCTCGCCTTTCCTTTGTTCTGAATCGGAAGTGCCGAATCGCCATTTTTTTTCCTCTCGTTTTGCCTCTCATTTGGTTTTGCTGCTCAGTGGCTTGGGCTGGGCCTTTAGGCTTTGGTTTGTTTTTACTTGGTTTTGCACTTTTGCCTCTGTTGCATATATTGTTGTTGTGATATAAACTATAAGGGTAAACTATGCAAGTCCCTGTTTTTTGCGTTCTATGTTAATTTGGTTTCTAACTTTTTAATTTTGTTAATTAAGTCTCTTACATTTTTAATATTATGTCAATTTAATTCCTGCCATTATTTATTGAATGAAAAAATATAATGTGTCAAACAGAATAATATTTAAAAATAATAATTTCGTGCTATGTCAATTAACTGCAATTGTTCCGCCACGTCAAATTAAAAAAAAAAAAAAAAAAAACCAAATTTTATGTTCACCGTAAGTTCTGTTATGGGGCAATTTCTAAAAGAGAAATGCTATGTCTACAACATTTTTACAACAAATCCTAAGTGGCAAGTTGTTACTGATTGTTATTGTTGGGGCAAAAATGTAATCTTAGTGTTAGGTTCAAATTTGAACCAATAACAACTAACCACCTATAATTTGTTGTAAAAATGTTGTAGACGTAGCACCTCTCTTTCTAAAATCCCTAACTTTCTTTATAGTAGACCTCTTCTATTATTTTGTTTGCCTCCTCTATTTGCAGAGTATCGATTGGGCTCCGTTTACATAAATATGCTATTTCTAAGAATAGTATAAACGTATTGCTGCAAATTGAATTCGCCAAACTGAATTTAATCAGGCTATCCAAATAATAGGGCTGTATATTACAAGATTTTCTAAGGATTCCAGTTCTGACTCAACTTGACTGGCAAAACCACAACAATACAAAAGATCTGTAATTTTTTTTTTTTAGGGAAACCAAGATCTGTAATTTTTTTGACCGTGAAGATAGAATTTTTATTGAATATTGGGGTTGAAAAAGACCCCCACCAAGATCTGTAATTGGGTGGGGGTAAAAGACTCGCATCTGTGTAATGTCTAGCACCTAACAAAATGGGCTTAGAATAATCGGTGGATTGTGGAAACTCCCTATTTCTCCATCTGCAAGGCGAGAAATATAGTCAAGAATTTTAGAAATTTCCCCAAACTAAAACTCACGGTGAACAAAAAATTTGGTTTTTTATTTATTTTTTCTGTTTTGTTAATATGATGTGGCGGTACACTTGTAGTATGAATTTTTTTTTTTTTATTATTCCATTTGACACATCATATTTTTCCATTCAATAGATAACATAGGAACCAAATTGAGACGACGTTGAAAAGGTTAGAAATCAAATTGACATATAGTGTAAAGGATAGGGATCAACTATGTAGTTTATCCAAATTATAATAATATAAATAAAATAATAAATATAATATTGTTTGTTGGTTGGTTTTAGATATGTTTTCAAGCATTTTATTGTTATTGTTATTTAATTTTAAAACTTAAAATAAACATAAGTTGTGTACAAAAATGTTTAAATATATCTAAAAATAAGTATTAATTAATTAATTGTTGTATTTCCGACGTATCGTATCCTAGATTTTTCAAAAAATGTTGTATCTCCGTACTCATACTCGTACTGTACTGATACCCATATCCATATCAGTGCATCACTGGTGAGCTATTTTGATAATGAAAGAGAATAGTTCACTAAATGAGGAGCTTGGGTAAAGTATAACGAAAAGTACCAGTTGATCAGCAGTGAATGCTGAATAGTGATGAATGTTTTCGGATAGGCTGGAGCTCTGGCCTTAAAAGTCAACGCCGGTGAGAAGAAAATGCAAAAGAGTGGGTTTTGGGTAGGTTTTTGGGATTCAATCATTTTGTTGGGTCTTTTGGTAGGAGAAAAGGGTGCGGGTCGGGTTTTTTTCTTTTTTATTTTTTCAAAAATACAATTTTGTTCTTACATATTATGGGTTAATATTTTGGTAACAATGTCTCCACATCAAAATTGCAGTTTTTTTATTATTTTTTTTTGGCAACCAAATACAAAAACACAAATCAAATTTACTAATCTTCAACTCTAGTAGACACATATATCAATTTAGCAACTAAAATAAATTCATATTTGGACCTAGAATGAGTACAAATTGAAAATAGAAAATAACATAGACCAATTTAAATAGTACCAAAATGCATGAATCAAAATGGTATTTTAGCTTAATTTTATTATCAATTTACTATCATACCCTTATCAAAATAAAATTACTATCATACCCCATCATCTATAATGGATAAAAAATTAAAACTTAGGTACTTTTTTTTGTTTATTTCAATGGTTACAATGAGAGATGGGATGTTCAATTTATACTAATACTATACGATACTAGTTGTAGGGCGGCTAGCGTTTTACTAATTAAATTCTGAGTTTTATATTAGTAAAACGCTAGCTGCCCTACAACTGGTATAGTATAGTATAGTATAAATTGGAGTACCTACAAAATGAGAAATTCTGAGTTCTATATTTTACTAGTTAAAGTCTCGTGCATTGCACGGTTTTGTTTATAAACTTATATAATTTATTATTTATTTAAGAAACAAAATGCAGAGCTATATATATATATATAAATATATATATATATGAGATTAATCTATAATTAAGCTATATAGTAAAAAAGAAGAAGATCATATTATCATAATGTAAAAGAGAAAAGTTGTAACTTTTGATATGTATAATGTCTATTCTATTATGCGTGTTTAATTTTTGGTTTTTTGGGTTTTGTTACGTCGGTGAGATTTAACTGTGTGGAACTTGTTTGAAGCTTTAATTTCTCACATGTAATTGTGATTTTTCATATGGTAGCATGCAACATTTGTGTGGGCCTCAATTGTGCCTATCGATGCAACAAAAAATTGAGTCGCCACCTAGTTTTTGCAATGGCCTAGGAACCATATATATAGCGTCCTTTCGAGAAATGACCTTTTGATCTTACTATCAAAGATATGGGTTCAGAGTTAAGGTACGGTCTTGGGAAGGTATTAGATTCCCAAAACCGCTCAACCCTAAGGTTGGCTTTCCATCATTGTGTCTTATGTTTTAACCCTATTAAAGGCACACTCAATACTTGTATCTAACTCACACACACACACACACTAGCATACATCTAGCAATCAACATGGCATCAAACATCCCTAACCATACATCTATCATGTTCACAAACAAAGCCTACCATACATCTAATCATGCATCTCATCCATCACAAACCCTACCATACATCTAATCATGCATCTAAAAATGGTTCATTGACCTAACATTAACATATATCACTACAACAAAGTGGACTATAATGACGAAACGTTTCGTCACAACATGTCCTTATTTCATCGCCGAAGACATATGCTGATGAAACAACATTCGTCACCTAAGCCCCGTCTTCAAATGTCCTTGTGACGAAAATTTTTGTCACCAATAGCTCTAATTTTTTTTTTTTTTTTATCAAAAAATGATAGGTGATGAAATTGTTTCATTACCTAATATTTTCGTCATTACATATTATATTTAGAGACGAAATAAATTCGTCACCAATGATTTTTGATTTGTAAATTTTTTTATTGACCATATAAGGTGACAGTATTTCGTCACTAATTTTTTTTTTTTTAATTTTCAATTTCAATAGATTAGGCGACAAATTATTTCGTCACCAATTTCTTCTTATAGTTAGCTATTGGTGACAAAAAATTTCGTCACCATTTTTTAAATTTTTTTTATAAATGTTTTTTACATTTACTTGCCATTACATTACATTAACCTGTTCATCCATAAACAAATCATCCAATCATTTCCAACCTCATCCATAAACAAATCATCCATACAATCTAAAAAGTAAATTAAAAAACCGTCATATTAATAAAACCATTGAACTAAGTTGTTCACAAAGCAATTATAACAATATTTAGATCAAAGATGTCTTCACACAATATGAAAATGAAATTGAGTTCAATTATGTCTTCATACATTACTTGAAATTGAGTTCAAATAGCACCACAAAAAATCTATTTTTGTCTTCAATCCCATATCTGCACAAGTATAAAGAAAAATACATCAATACCATCGAGCAAAAACATTAATTATGTTAGTAATATAACAAGCATTTTTTAAGAATGCGTTAAAAGTATTATGTCACCAATGCATTTAAGACACCACAACTCAAAAACAAAAATTGGTTAATATTTGCTTTATTCAATTTGATATATACTTCAATACTTAAAAAAATATACACAAAGTAGTCAATATTCTCAATATCAACTTAACCACCATATAAGATTATAATAAGACTAGTATATTGAGAAATGATAATTAATTACCTTGTCATGATTGAATGTGAAAAAATCCTGGTTTCGCATATATTCCTAGACATCATAGTGAAGGAAATTAAATTTAAAATATATATATATGACAGCCCAAGATAGGCATCTGAAAGCATGTATGCACAATAACTCAATAGGACATAATAGGTGAATGATTTTATCATATAGTACCTTGAGTTAGGGACTTATGGTGCCCATGGCTTCAAACCCAAAAACCCAAAATATCTAAATTAAAACTAGGAACAAAAAAAAGAAAAAAAAAAAAGAAAAGAAAAGTAAATAATTAAAAAAAGTAGGAAAATCACAGGGTTCATGCTTTCATAACATATAGGAAAATCATTCAAAATTAAAAATTAAAAAAAAAATCAAAATCTCTAAAATTACCTTTGAAAGAGAACTGCAAAAAGGGTACGCCAAAAGTGTAGATCCAATTAAAATTTCAAAACTGAAAAAGAAAAGCTTTCGATGAACATTCAAAATTGGGAAAAAAAAAATCAATCACAGTTTTCATTATGAAAATAGGAATCCTAGAACTACACAAGAAAGAGAGAAAATAGAATTAGGGAATGGAGAAGAAACAAAGAGTGACAATGAGAGAGAGAGAGAGAGAGAGAGCATATACCGATCTGTGGAGGTAGGCACGGCAAAATTTGCCCAACCCGACCTGTGAAACATTAGGGGCGGGTTTGAGTTTTAATAATTCAACCTATAGCGGGTTAGGGTCGGGTGCAGGTATTGGGCATACCTGCCCTGAACCAAACCCGTATACATATATAATATTAAATCATTTTAAAAACCCTAACTATAAATACCTAAGTTTCTCTATATTCATTTTTCCCTAATCCCTAACCCTCTCCCTAATCACTCAGCCGCCTCCCTCTCCCTCTCCCTCACTCTCACTTTCACTCTCAATCTCACTCTAAGCCACCGGTCCTCCTTGCCTCCCTCACTTCGACACTCCCCTCTACCATGCCACAAACGCCGCTCACTCCTCCCTGCCTCCCTCACCTGATTATGATTTCGTCTGATTTGGTTTATGGCTTTGGACTGTTTGGCTTGTTTGATGATAATAGTGTCAGCTTTTCCTCTGTTAAAGGCTATGTGTGGGTTTGGTTGGTGATCGACAATGAAGGCAATTTGGTTCAACTTGTATTTGACTAGGTTGGTATTTGCTTATGGGTATTTTTGTTGGTTTGGGTTTGTGTTTGGTTTACAGTTTACTCATGTGAAGATTTATTGATATGGGTTTGATTTTAGATCTTTAGGTTGTGGTTTTGTTTCATCAGGAGATCTAAAATTGGAGAAGCTAGAAGTACAAGTCTGAAATTTGGATTTTCTTGGGTGATCACCGATTGTGGTGAATTTAGGTGGGCTATGAGGCATGTGGGGGCCCGTTGGGACAGGTTTGGGGGCTAAAAAAAACCCGTTTAGTAAACGGGGCGAGTTCGGGTTTCAGGGGTGGGTGGCAGGTTGGGTTCACGGATAAAGAAACCCGCCCCAAACCCAACCCGTTCCCATTCCTATGTGGAGGCTGAGGCATAAGGAGAGGAGAGACAGAGCGTGATAAAAAAAATTGGGTATTAGGGTTTGTTTATAGGTTCCTAAAAAACAAAAAACAAAATTGGGAACTTTAAAAAATTTCAGTACACGCCTAACAATTCACACCTAGTATTTGTACCAAATAGGTGACGAAAACTTATTTCGTCACCGAAAATACCTAAATAGGTGATAAAAACTTATTTCGTCACCGAAAATACCTAAATCTCTAACAAGATTAGAATTTCATCACCTCTCATAAGTATTTGGTGACGCAAATATTTCGTCTTACTAGATCTAACTCTTTGTGACGAAATATTTCGTCGCCATAGACACCCATAGATCTGGCGCCTCTTTTTCGATGACCTACAATGACGAAAGAAATACTTCGTCACCAATTTGAATATCTTTAGAGACAAAATATTGATTTTGTCACCATCATTAAAATTTTTATAGTATTCAATGACGAATGTCTCTTATCCTCATTGAATGTTATCATTTAGAGACGAAATTATTTTTCCTCATTGGATTTCGTCACCATAGTCCACATTTGTTGTAGTGTATTAATAAATCTACAACTGTTTCTCAAAATAATAATAATAATAAATCTACAACTTTTTATTAGCACCAAGCAAGCAACCACAACTCATATTAATATTTCTCACTAAGTCCTTTTGTTAAGAACCTGTAGTTCTTGATCAATGGGAGTGATGAAGTGTGTGAATTGAGAATTGTAATGGTCAATTCAAGTTTGCTAGGATATCTCTCCTCCCAATTCTTAGGAGGCCTAGCTAACTTGAATGGCCATTACAATTAGAGAACAAAAATGCTCTATGATGCATTGAGCACATGCCTAATTAGCCAGGTCATCTATAATTGAATGTAACTTGCCAATAACTACCAAAACATCCTCAGACTTTATATCAATTCCTAGTACAATGCTAACAACTACAAAGTATCACAATACAGCTCACACTAAGTATAACAAAAACATAATGCACGTACAACAACAACAATGCACAACTAGCAGTTAGCACCAGCCCTTAGTATAGCAGCACACAGTAACAATGCACACAAATAGTCAGACCAACAGATTGTAATACCTCTGTTATGATTAGACATGGCAAAACATGCGGGTCGGGTCGGGTTGGGTTCGGGTCAGGTCAATCAAGTTGCAGGTCAAAAAACAGGTCATTTTAAGCGGGTTAAAAACGGGTCGGGTTGACCCGTATTTTTTGCATGAATTTTTTTTTATAAAGAAAACAACATGTATTTGCCATTTGGAAAGTCATGCAACAAATTACTTGATGTAAAATGCATTACTTTGAATTCACCACTTATATCAAGAATGAACTCAATTAAACTTATTAATACTTATTCAATAATTTTAAATTATACAAATCTTATCTTTGCTATCTAAAACAAAATAACACAAAGATAAGTAAAACAAATACACAAGTTTTATTTCTACACAATATCAACATCCCAAAATATAAAACAAAATTACAAATGACTTATTGTATAACTCATTTGACAAAGAATAAAAACATATAAGAAATTTACAATCTTGAAAATTTATTTTATAATCTATTATCAATTGTGGTTGGCACTCTATTTCAATTTGAGATATACATTAAAGTTTGATTGTTTACTTATTTATACATGGTCTCTTTTATGAATATCATATCATTGTTAAGCAACACACACTCTAGAAAATATCATAATTTATTTTGAAAAGCCGTTTATTTAGACATAAATTGTTAAAAAATAAGTCTAAGCATTCATAATTTATGCTAATTTGATACTTTGGCTTCACTATTTTCACACGTGAATGTTTCTCACACATGTCTACAATTTTAAATCTATGTTTTTAACTCTACTATAATCAGATTATCTTGGTATGTACTTTGCTATTTGATATCTAAAAATCTTTACTTATTACAAAATGCTCAACCATTCATCTTTCAATTAATTTGCATGCAGTTATGTAAATGTCTCAATTGTTTCCTTAAAGCTCATAACAAACAATTAAACCAATATTGTCTAAATTTTATAATTTTTTTTTATAATTTTTTTTTAAATGGTTCGGGTTTGGGTCGGGTTGACTCACAAAAAACACGGGTCGAGTCACGAGTCAACCCATTTTTCCGTTGGGTCAAAAAAATGGGGTTCGGGTCAGAAAATTCTAACTCGTTTTGCCATGTCTAGTCATGATGCCCATTGAGAAAACATCAAATAGGGCCAAAAAACCCCTTTCATTGACCTTTTCTTTTTAAGGGATAAATAATAGGTCATACATAAACAATGAATTTGTGACAAACTATGATAAAATAAAGCTTCAAGGCCCTAAGATTTAATGCTAGAAACATATCACAACTTAGCCTTAGCCTTGAGTATTCTCAATTACCAAAATATTAGTCATCTTTAAATAAAGTAATAATAATATGGAAATCCAACAGAGAATTATAACACCCCTAGGCAACAATCTCAACCAAATTTTAAATAAGATTTATTTATTCCATTATAATAGAAGGATTACCTTTCTTCTGCTCATGTCCAGAATGATATGTGAAAGATGGCCAATAAAGCAAGAATTGCCAGGCCAATGATGAAAAAAAGAGTGGGCGGGAGCTTGATAGCAATAATTGATAGGAGCGCCAGATTAGTAAGAGTAGACGCTATTATGCTCAAATCCCTGGCCATCCTTTCGTTCCTACCGCGTTCCAAGAGAGAACCCGTGAAAGAAACTATACCCCATACACAACAAGCCAATGCAAAAGATCTTAGGACCGAATCCAAAGCAGATAGGTTAGCCTCATCGAGGGAAAAGGTAATAACGATTAATTCGATAATGATTGGAAGAAATATCTCTACCAATTCCTCCTGTCTCAGGTTTCTTGGTGGTATCCTTCCACTTTCTATGTCACCAATCCTGCCTCTGCCGTTATTGCCATCATCATCTCCGTTGCCCCCTCCATGTCCACCTGCACCTAAGCCACCTTGTCTCCCTTCATTTCGGCTACCCTGCCTACCTCCGCCTATTCCTTCATTCCTATTCCCTCTTCCACCTCTGCTCCTATTTCTCTCTTCACCCGCATTTTTAGCCCCACTTCCCCCATTTCTGCTTGAATTTTCACCTCGGTGTTCAACACTAACCCTGACCTGTGAGTCAGGGACGGACCCAGGATTTCAAGCTGGGGGGGCCAGAGATAAGCGGAAAAAAAATATTCAAATACGCATCCATATAGTATTAATAAACTATCAACCAAGACAAATACCCAATAGTAGTTGATTTTTTCATGATCTACAAATAAAATAAGAATCACATATATTATCTCACAAACGGTTGTTGTTACTAACTAAAGACAAATACTAGAATCTAAGTAATATGCATGATGCATTTAATTATAAATTTAGTATTACTCACTTCTTTTCAATTTATAAATTTATCTAATTTAGCATTATGAGTTAACAATAGGCACAAGTGAATCACTATTATTTTCTTAAATTTGTGTAACAATTTTCTATATTATATGATTTGTTTTTGTCTTTTGTCTTTGGTCTTTGGTCTTTGGTCTTTGCCTTTATTTATCTCTTTGTTTTTGTCTTGTCTCCATATTTCTGACACTCACCCAATCCCACTACCAACACTATGAATTTATTTTGCTTTCTACACTAGCAACAACAAACTTTTCCTAACTTTACCATTTTTTTCTGTCACTTGTCACTATTATTGCCCAACTACCAGTCAACAAAGAACAAACAGTCAAACACTACACTAATATATTCTCCAATCTCTACAAACTCTACTCTCTCTCTCTCTCTCTCTCTCTCTCTCTCTCTCTCTCTCTCTCTCGGATTGTAAAATAATGAAAATTGGATGGATTGTTGATGTTTGTTGCAGTTACTTTATGAACTATAGTCCACTTATAGATGCTTACATACCTAAGGTATATGGTATCCTAATCCTCTTAACTTTAATTGTAATTTCAAATATTTTCTTTTCATCTTAACATTTCCATTTCTGGCTTTTGATTTTGAGAATCTTGGCCTGGCCAAGTTAACAAAGTTGAGTGTTATTGGTGTTTTTGACATTTCCGTTTCAGCTCTAATAAGTACTTACACTAATTTATAATAATGATTAGTTAATTTTAATCTAATTCGCTATTTTGTTGGAGTTTCTTGCGTGTATATTGTACATTGTACTACATTCTCACTATTTTTACATTCAAATGTTGAAATTTGAAGTTGCTAGCATTTCAGGATCCAGTGACAAACAACACTATCGAATTGAATTCATAAAGTATGAAAATGCAGGAAGTGGAGCTTTAGTCTTAAAACGTTTTGTATTCTGGTTTTTTGTTCAAGTGAATTTGTATAATACAGTGGTAATCAAGAGATTCTAAACTATAAACACTGTTTGAGGTGTCGTTTGGAAGATTGATAATTGTGGAACTTCATCCTTTGTTGTATTGGTCTGTTCTGTTTTCAGATTCAGTATGCCGGATAATGTCTTAAACATATGAACTTTAAAAGGTGTGCTATTATTTAATCTGCTACTTGTATTGAAAATCGAATCAAGTCAGTTATGTTGATGGTAGACTTGCATGTTCCACCTGCTGATGTGCCTGTTATATGGGAGTAATGCTTGGTTAGCATTTCAAAATCTAATTTCTTCTCCAGCTAACTAGGCAAAACGCAGGCAATAGTTTTAAGAGCTTATTTGGATGCAGAAAAGCTAATGGTTTAAAATTTCAGTAGAAGCTAAGTGTAACAATTGCTTTTAGCAGCTAAACTCAAAACTTTTCTTATTAATTCAAACACGAGCAGCAATCAACTGCCACTGCCAGTGATTTAACTGTGAATACTTTGACATCTGCAGCCAACCTATGTAACTTGTCATTGACATTTAATCTCTATATGATACAGTATCAACAAGCGATAAGGCAAATCCTTAAACATTAGGACCTTGACATGGTAAGGGCATAGGACACAGTAGCATATATATCTAACATTTTTGTTTTTATAAAATTCTCCTTAAATTAAGGGCACAATTATGGCAAATAGATAGAGATATTAAGTGAATGAATAATGAATATAATGACTTACCATATCCACTAACATGCTGCCGACTCCATGATCACTGAGACCACCTCGCATATTGGCACTGCTGCACAACTGCATCTACTCAATTGCTATTACCATTGTATTTCCAAGGGTTAACCATTTAATTGAAGAAGATCAACAGGGTGGTGATTTGAAACGGTTTTGAAGCAGAAGGGAGGAGAGGGACAACAAGTCTGGAGTGGCACAACAGGAAGCAACCTCAATTAATGTTTTAAGTCCTCCATTTTTATATATTTGTATAGATTTCAGTTCTCCTTACCCCAAGCCCTTTAAGATATTTTGGTTAGCAAATAGTGTCCTAATAAATCATATGCAGCTTTCTAAGAGTAGAATCTTGTACTCACCAAAACTGACACATAGTAGAATTAATCTTCTTACAAATATCAGCTCGAGGGGTAGTGCCACTTGCTTACATATAACCTATGCACATGTGCAGACTTTCATTTGCTTGTTCCCATTACCAGCCAATATATGTGGTGTTTGTTTGGTATCCGAGAAAGATATTGAAAACCTCAAACAAACTACAGCTGGGTGCAGCAACAGCAGCATCACTCCTTATGAGGCTGTGGCCTCTCTCTATGATCATTTTGATGATTCAGCAATGGCAGAAAACGACACTGAAATTAAGCAAAGACACGATGACTATGATGGGGCTGAACATACTGGAGAAGGTAGCTCTAATGATGTTCCATACACAATGACAATTGAAGGGCAAGGAGATATTATAAGTCCAGGCTTGGAGGTTAAGAAATGTGGGGAAGGTTTGGTATTCAAGCATGTCTCTAAAGATCACAAACAAATTCTGACAAGCTACAGCAACAGCAGCATCACTCCTTATGAAGATGTTCTCCATCATAGAAATGAACCAACTTCTAATAATTTAAAACATCATGTTTAGATTGATCTAAACTCAAATGCATGTTGATTCAACCAGAACCACTACTTCTTGTTCAATAAAATGGCATATATACGAAATTAGGCGATGAAAACTAGGCCCAAGATGCAAGAATCAATTCTGGGGGAGCATACAGGTATACTGATCTAACATCTTCATACTGCCTAAGAAAGTCATTGTGTTAATTGAGCAGCAATTTAGCAGATTCTAATGCAGAGGAAATGATAACTCGTACTAAGTAGCTTGGAATTTAATATGTGTGACAAAGAGTGAGGGAGGTTTGGGGCTCAAAAATATAATTAAAAAGAGAAGAAGAAGAGGAAGAAGATTCAACTATTACAGGCCCACTTCCAGGGTACACTCTGGACCAAATTCCGAAAGGAAAATTTTCCACAGCTTTCTAATCAACCAAACATAACAAAATCATCAACAATATAACTGAAAAAATAATTGATTCAATTTTTAAATTTTGAAAATTTTCAGGATTTACAAATCAATTGTTTCAAATTTTTTGAAGTCCAGATTTAAATTTTATACTACCACACCAAATATATTCAAGCTACCATGCAGGTCTACCATCACCTTAAAACTGAGACTTGTTTTGATTCCAAATACAAGATGCAGCGCACCTTTGGAGACCATCGGTCTGCAGCAACTGTAGAACCTTTAAATTCATGTGTTTCAAATATAAGCCAGTCTACTGAATCTAAAAACATACCAGGCATACTATGAGGTCAAATGGAAGATCAATACAACAATCGATGAAGTTCTGCAATTATCAATCTTCCAAACAACACCTCAAATGCTATCTTTATAGTTTAGAATCTCTTGCTTAACACTATGTATTCTACAAATTCACTTGAACAAGACCAGAATACAAAAGCTACTCGATCTCCACTTGCATTTTCATATGTTACAAATCCAATTCCACCGTGTTGTTTTGTCACTGGATCCTGAAATGCAAACTAGTTCTTATTTCAACATTTCAGTGTGAAAAAGTGACAACATACCTCAAGGTAGAGCAATATACACGCAAGGTCTTTTGTGCTAACCTCCCCTAAGTTGTACTTTCCTCAGTTTACTATTGTATCCAAAATGGAGGAGGTCCACTCATGGCTAGCTTTTCTTTAGCATTCTATCTTTTATACTCTCTTTTAAATAAACTCTCTGTCATAGACTTAGTATATTCTAATATTAATATATAAACAAAGAAATTTCTTTGGTAAGAGGTAACCAATTCATCTTTGTAACAAATTGGTCATGACTGATATCTATGAGCCAGCTTTAAGAGCATGGAGGGAGAATTTTATAAGTTAACATGGGCTGTTCAGGTTGCTCACCCAAAATACCCATATTTGAAAGAAACTCAAGAGCTCCTCACAATATAACATCAACATATACTTCATCCATGTAGATATAAGTCTTAACACTTAATCACAAGGACCAAGCAACATAACTTACAATTATTTGAAGTTCAACCAATTAATTTTCAATTTCAAAGCAGCTATAGCTTTTGTTTTCCAGTTGCCAAAGATTTTTTTCCCCTCTTTTTATTTCTATGGCTACTAAACATAAGTTACGTAAGGAAGTAAAAAAGAGTTGGGAGCAAAACAACAGGTAATTTAAGTTTAAACACATATAAATTGATTTAGATTATTGAAAAGATTATTTAGTACAACACCAAGGTCATAGGTTCTTCCCTCTTCCGCAGATCAAATGGTTGGATAGTTCAGACAGCTCTTATTAAGCTACGGGCAGCTGATTCTAGGCAAGCTTTGTGCATAATGTATTTTGGCTTTTAACTTCAATTTGTATTAATACATATCTTCATCTACTAACACATGTATATGATCAAGAATTGACTACAAAATAAATCTTAATTACACCATTTAAATGTACTTAATATTATATATAATCATAGCATCACTCATAAAAAAACCTCACAATTAGAACCATTTCCAGATTTTTGCTTCCAGCACCTCATGTTAGTTGGATCAATATTGGGTAATAGCCTTTACGCTTCAAAATTTGTAAAGAGATTTATATATATATATATATGCATAAAAAAATAAAATACTCATGTCCCAAAGTCCAACATAAAATCAACCAAAAAATAACAACAAAAATAAATGCAGAGAGAGAGAGAGAGAGAGTTTGGCAAGATCAATTCATACTTCCGTGTGATGGAATTAATGGATGATAATTGACAAACATCAAACTACTTTAAATTTGCACCAACTCATTAGAATTGACGGTCATATATCTAAGTATTCTCTCTACATGCCCATATCAACTTTGCAAGAACTCAAAGAAATATGCAATATTTATTTGGATCCCAAAGGATGAAACTTAGACAAATACTATGAATCTCATTTTGCTGATTGAGGCAAGACAGATTAAAGATCCATCATCTACAAATATCAACATGCCCAATCATCCAAATACAGGAGGTACCATCAAGAGGGTGATCCATGTAAAGAAAAGAATTCTTTTAAGCTAGGAACAGAACTTGCATTTGGAGTAGCAACTTGAACCTCAAGTGTCCTTCCATTATGGGTATGTTGAGCAAAAAGTATTTTCTGACAGCATGAATATCAGATAATAGAATGTCCACTTGCTCTACCTACCTTGATTAAATTAACTGTCTAGAAGCTCAATACCTAGGAATCTTCTGAAGAGTTAAAATGTGACAGCTAAATCCACAAGAACATCTTCTTGTGCGATCCCGCAACCATAGCAGAAACCAGTTAGTCACCAAGCTGCAAAAAGTAAAAACTCACCATCCGATATACATTTAATCTGGAAACACAATGAATATATTCTATCTAATGCATGATAGGATTAACACTAAAAGTGAGGTCAATGATTGCTCATCAGACCAAGCCATGTAAACTATTAGTTTTCTGCTTAGTGCCAGTAGAAACTCAGGTAATCATCAACCTATAGTTATCATTTGTATGGAAGAATTTTACCAAAGCTATGTAATTTTAACATCTTGCAGGCTAGGAGGGTAACATATTAAAGACAGTTAAGGCTCCTTACAACAAATGAGAGAATTAACCACCAAAAAAATTATCTTGCATGAACAGAGGACACATACTGAACATAGAAACCAAAAATGAAAGTATCCTTAACCAACAAATCTATAATAGAGAAAATCACACACAGGAATTGTTCACAGTACCTTCATCACCAATTCACCATTGCATTTTCTAGTTCACCAAACTGACTCATGCATTGCCTCAACTCTTCCCAGAACCTGTAAAAAATCAAATCTAGAAAAGGTTTTATATATAATACTAACAAGAAGAGCATGTCCTACAGTTTGAAGATACACATTCTACCAATTTTTGGCCTTCACTTGTCGTAACAGCTAGGCTCAGAAAAAATTAAAGAGAATGCCACATGCATGGCAAAATTGCAAGTGAAATATAAAATTAAATGCAAGCATATGCCCAATCAATAAAAAAAGAAAGAAATATGCAACTACCAAGGTCTGTGAAAGAAGGCAAGGTGGTGGCTTACAAAAATTTCAGAGGAGAAAGTTTATTTGCCTTTTGAATTCATCAAAGCTACCATTTTTACTGGGATTTCTCATCATCAGAGTCATCTTGTGTGCTTAAATTCCCAATCAAATTTCCCAAACGTGGCACAAATCTTTCGATGATATTAGGGAGCCGCATTCTCTTTGGGTGCAGTAGGTCATTAAAGCTACCTTCTTCACTAGGTCCAGCCCCATCATAGTCATCGTGGCTATGCCTACGTTTATTTTTTGAATCTTTTGCTGAATCATCAAATTCATCCTCATAAGGAATGATGTTGCTATTGCGGCACTGAGCCATAGTTTGGCTGCAATCTTCAATATTTTCCTTGAATACCAAATGGACGCCACATTTCTTAATCTCCAATCCTGGACCGAAGGTTTCAAATTCAAACTCAATCTGATTGAATCCATTGACATCAATTTGACTTAATTCCTCCACCTGATTGAAGTATGGGGGAGGAACATAACTTAGCCAAAGGTGATTCGATTCAATCTTGCCATATTGTTCGGAAAAACAATAGTCTTTTTTATTGGGTTTGTCATATCCATTTACTTTAAAGGAACAGGTAAGCTGATGCGTAATTCTAAGAAATCCCCAATTTGCCGAATCAATTAGGTCAAGTGGATGATGCTCACGGAGTGCAAAAACAACACACAGAACAATCCCCATCAATTTATTACATAATAATGAAGGCACTTGCAAATTCAGTGAAGCCCCCTCACTATGATGACTAAACCATTTTGGGATTTTACTTCCAGGAATAATCATATCATATCCAGATGTCTCTTTAAAGTTGCCCTGAAACACACAAATCAAGATGTTTAGAACTTCATGAGAGAGAGAGAGAGAGAGAGAGAGAGAGAGAGACCTGAAAGTAATGTCTTAGCATTGTTAACAACATGTCGTCGTAGCCTTGATTGTCAATCAATTTTACACAATTGAAAAGAGAGAGATATGGCTTAAAAGAATCTTCTGGTCTTAATGGTAATGTTTCTAATGAGGTACAACCTTCTGCTAGAATATAACCAATATTAATTGGAAGCTCTGGCAATGATCGAAGAAATGTGCAACCACTCAAAAAAAGAAATTCTAGATTAGATAGTCGAATGATACTTTTAGGAAGACCAACAAAATTATTTCCCATTAGATATAGTTCTGTTAAAGAGGATAGGCAACCAAGAACATCGGGGATTGCTTGAAGATTGCAATAACTTAGATCCAGCTGGGTCAAAGACCATAAGCCTGATAAAGAACGCTGTAACATGCCCATGGGACAAATACTTCTTCTTGGCATTAGAGGAAAGTTGAAAAACCTATTCGATGATTTAGATAATAGTGCTTCACATCCAGAGAGAGAAAGTATTTTAAGATTGTTGGAGGGAAGAGTGCAGGACCATTCTCTTATAGCACTTCCACTTAGATCCAATTTAATAAGGCCAGTTAAACGCTCAACTGATAATGGAAGTTCTTCTATAGCAGTTCCATCCAAATAAAGTTCCAACAAACATGACATATTTTCCACAATCTCTGGAAATGTTTTTAGTCTTGAACAGCCAGAAAGAATAAAAACTTTAAGTGACTCCAGGCTAATCTTGTTTGGAAGGCTTTTAAGACATTTACAACCATTCAGATCTAATAGAATAAGCCGTTTGAGTTCTCCAAGGGATGCGTGAATCTTCGACAATCTTGTACAATGTTGAAGAATCAGCTGCTCAAGATTTGGGACTTCGGTGAAGTCCGGAGTCTCAATCAAGTTCCAAGAGTCACGAAGGTCAATGACTTTTAACCTCTCTAAACTCTGTTATAAAACACCAATCAAATGGTGAAAATTAAGCCCTTATAAACATTAATATTTCTTTTTTAAAAATTTTAAATAAACTAAAAAAAAAACTTACCTTGATTCCTTTCCATAATCCTTTGACAAGGCTGCAAGGCATAATAAGTTCAACAAGTTTTTCTGGCTCGAAACTTGTTGGCATGGATTCTAAAGGATATCCATCCCAGTGAATAAAACGTAACTCACTAGAAAGATACTTGAGCCCTTGAGGAAAGTGCACATTACTGATTTTAAGTAATCTCAAGTTTTTCATCTTTGAGAAGGCTTCAGCATTCAAGCGTTCCTCTTTTCTTGGAGGTGAGTCAAGAAATATGCTTTTAACTACTTCTTTTCCCTAGTTAAGAAAATAAATAAAGATTGAGTGTATAGCTATAGAGATTATCTAAAACTTATTTGAATTTTCATAAATATATACCACAAGAAAGCTTGAGAGCCTACATAATCATCTTACCGTATTACATTTCAATACATGAATGACATCCTCCGTAAGCCACAACCTACTACGTCGGCCAGGCTCTTCAGGGGATTCACAGCGAACAATTTCCTTACCCAATTCTTGTAGCAAATCATGCATCCAAAATTTTCCAAATGAGATAGTTATGAGAGACTTTTCCAGAAGAACAACTATATCAATTTTTGGCTTATCATAGAGAGCTTGTAATATATTTACAACATGATCTTCTTCCATTCCCTTAAAGAAACAAGCAATGTCTAAAAATATGTTTTTCTCTCTTTCCCTCAAGCCATCAAAAGTTATTTTAAGCACGTCCGAAATTTGTCTTTCAGGACTTTCTTTTAGCCTACATAGTGCACTTTCCCATTCATCTACACTTCTACGAAATAGGAATCGACCTAAAACTTCAAGAGCTAAAGGAAGGCCTTGAGCATAACAAATAACCTTTTGGGATAAGACCTCGTAACCTTCTGAAGGATAATCCTTCTTAAAGGCTTTCAAACTAAAGAAATGAAGAGCTTCATCGTCATTCAGTTTCCTAGCCTTGTATATTTCAACTCTAACCACTTCATGCCTTATCAATAGATGTTGATATCTGGTTGTTATAATGATTCTGCTTCCTTGACCAAACCAATTTCGCTCACCTACTAATGCTTCTAATTGATCAAGTTGATCCACATCATCAAGAATGACAAGAACCCTTTTATGACATAATCTTTTCCCTATCATATTGATTCCCCATTGAACATCTAGAAAATCAATATTCTTTTCAAGGAAGATATCAGCAAGAAGTCGTTTCTGTAAAGGAACTAGACCATGTTTTTTACTTTCCTCTCTAACATTTGCAAGAAAGCTGCTACCTTCAAAACAATAATGAAGTTTGTTATAAATGAGTCGTGCTAGAGTAGTTTTGCCCATTCCACCCATACCACAAATTCCTACAAAGCGAACATCATTCAACCCTATGGCTAATAAGTTCACCATTTCCTCCATACGAGAGTTTATTCCAACAAGATCCTTGTGAACAACTGAGTATGTAGAATTCAATTTACCAAGTATTTTTCTGACCATCTCTTCAATAACTTTTGCCTCGTGTCTACAAAGAAGATAGACAATAATTTTATTGAGTTAGCACAGGCTAGAAGAGAGAAAAGATTCAACAAATGTATATTTTTTAGATTTATGCATTACGGGAAAGAGAACTCTAAGTTCCATAATACGAAAAGATATAACAAATAAACCAAATAAAACATGTATTTGAGCTCTCTATCTTTTTTTGATAATGTAAGGAACCTTTCTAAAGAAGAGCCCTTTGGACTCCCTTCTAGGGAGTAAAACCTGCAAGCAACTAACTACATATTTGGGCTTTTTGACCCAACTATTTGCCTTAAAAATTTTGTCTTTGCTTATCTAAGCAGTTCTGCAAAAATATATAAATTTGTAAGCCATTGTTGTGGGGAAAAAAATTAATAATTTGGGTGATGGTGATATGCATAGTGTCACTACCTCCCCAAATAAAATTTAAAAAAAAATGTATAGCGGTCTTGGTCATGAATGATTGTCTCTCTCTCTCTCTCTCTCTCTCTCTCTCTCTCTCTCTCTCTCTCTTATCTATATAATATAAGAGAGAGAGAGAGTCAAAAACATAGAGTGACAGAGAGTCACAAAGCCAAAAAGCCAAAAAAAAAAAAAAAAAACACCACAAGCACAGATTCAATTCACAATCACCAACTCAGTTCGTCACTCATTGGTAAAAACACAAACACCACAAGTCCACAAGCACCGATTGTTAGATTCTAAGATTCACAAATATTATATTAAGTTTTGAAGGAAAGGATAGATTAAATACTTGTGAACTGTGAAGGCTGGAGCAATGAAGTTGGGTTGGGTAGATCGAGCAACCGGCGGCAAGATGGGTCTCGCGTGGGCCATGGCAGCGTTGGTGTGGCCATTTCTAGTTTGTGTATGTGACGCCGACAGTTGACAGGGACAAGTCTGCCGTCTACGACTCTGCGAGATGGGTGGCAAGTTGGGTCTCTCTCTCACGTGGTGGTGGCGTGAGTAGCAGCGTGAATCTCTCTAAGTCTTGCCTCTCTCTTTTCTTTTCTTTTTTCCTTCGTTTTTCACGTTTTCACTTGTTCCGTTTGGTTTTGCCATTTTGGACTGCTGGGTTTTCTTTTTTCTTTTTTACACTTTTTTTTTTTAAGATTTACATGAGCTGTTGACTGAGCTGGCCAGCTGTGGTTCATGAAACTAAGGGGGCCCAAGTCATTTTGATAGGGGGCCCAAGTTTTTTTTTTTTTTGGAAAATTTTACATACTAAGATTTTTTTTTGGGCCCGGGGGGCTCGGGCCCCCTAGGCCCCACTTGGGTCCGTCCCTGCTGTGAGGAGTCAAACTCAACCGAATCACCAAATCTTCTAGTCTGTGAAGCTGTAAGTTCTTTGGGCCAGATCACCACACCATCCAAACCCCCACCTATGCTTCTGTCTCTCCCTTCGACGCTGCCTTCGACTTTGACGAAACAATCTACATAAAGGGCATGATCTTTGAACCCTGAGACTCAGTTCCAAATTAGGTCTAAGGTTTCAGCATGATTATATATGCCGAATAACTGTCGTGGGGATAGCAATCCTGGAGGAGCTGAAATGTGTGAGAGCATCGCTTCTATTGAATCAGTTTTACTTTCACCGAAATCAGGTCCAGTTTCGCACTGCACTGTGATTTTAGAAGTCAATTCCGATATTTTCCTCGTTTTGGGAAGTGTCATTGGCGGTGGAGGCGCACGAAAGGACATCACGCCGGCGACTTTGGTGATCAGATTTGCAAAATGAACACCTTTTAACTCTAAGATTGAGTTACGAACTAGGCCTGCACGAAGCAGATGATTTTAGCAAGATTATACATGCACTCTGATTTTAGTATGGGTAGTAATTCTGGAAAAGCTGATATGCCCACTATAAGAAAAAAGACATAATGCAACAAGTATTATTGCAACCAAAAAAAAAAAAAAAAAAGATGTAATATATATACTATTACATTTCTAGGTTGTTTTTTGTTGTAATAGTAACTTAAATTTATTACATCAATATGAGATTATAGCAATAATTATTATGTTACATTAAAATGTGTTGTTGTAATAGGTTACTCTTATTTTACATTGAGATATGTTGTTGCAATAGGTAATTTTTTTATTTCACATCGAACTATATTATTGTAATAGGTTAAATCTTTATTTCACATCAAATTTTGTTGATGTAATAGAGGTGAGTAATTGAGTAGCGGGAAAATTTGAGAAATTGGCGCTATTTTTTTTCATTAATTTCCTCTCTCTCACTCATGTCTATTGTCACACCCCGAACCCAAGTAAGGGTTAGGCACGTGACAATAGCCACACACTTATAAAGTTTACACCTTACAAGTGTGTAAGGCCCTCTTAACAATTTAAAGAATTATCCTCAAGAAAATTTCATCAATAAATTTGGAAATATCCTCAATAAAGCAATTCTCAAAAGATCTCAAAATAATAATCTTCCAACATCCAAATAAAAAAAACTAAATCCTTTAAATCTAAAGGATTACACAAATGGTAATCTTAAACATAAAAGTTCAAATCTTATTCCATTGATTTCCTAAACTTCACTCATGCGCACATCCCAGCGGAAGCCCAAACATATGCTACTCTTCCTGATCAAAATCTGAAAGGAGAAAGAGGGGGGGGTGAGTTGACAACTCAATAAGTAACCAAAATCCAAATAAGTTCTATCCAACAATAGATTTATAAAGTAATAAGATGTAATATGAATCTTCAAAAGTTATAATATGCTATGGGTTTTCCCAAAAAATAGCTAAAGAAGTTTCATAATCTTAAAATAATACTTTGCAAATAGATCACATACTTTAATCTTACAATTATATTATAGATGGTTTAGAAAATAGTTAGTTTTCCATATATCAAAAGCTATAACTTACAATAGGATCCAAAAATACATAAGCAGTTTTAATGACTCGAAATAGTTAAATATTCAAATGTAATTCATATTCTTAACAATCTTATGACTATGGTCACGCTATATCCCCGTGACTGGGCATCAGAGTACCAATGAATAACCCCCATTGGTTGGGTATCAAAGTACCAATGAATAACCTCCATTGGTTTGGGTATCAGAATACCAATGAATAACCCCTATTGGTTTGGGTATCAAAGTACCAATGAATAACCCCCATTGGTTTGGGTATCAGAATACCAATGAATGACCCTCATTGGTTTGGGTATCAGAGTACCAATGAATGACCCCCATTGGTTTGGGTATCAGAATCAATTCATAGTCAAATTGTCCATAACCATGTATATGAAATCATAGTTTCTAACAAAAATATATCTTATTCAAATATACTTGTGATATTTCTATATTCTTTACTTTAAATCAATATAGCTAAAGAAAATTAAATAAAATACATCATATATTCAGTAATCAGATATATTTGTGGTAATTCTTTACTTGAAATCAGTAATACAATAGAAATAAATTGTAATAACTGTAAACAATTTTCAGTAGTTAAAATACGCAAAGATAAAACTAATTAGGATAAGGTTACTTACCTCTGCTAGCTCACCACAAAGACTTCTCCCTAATACTTTCTCTAAAATCCTTAGATCTCACCTAACAATTTATAAGCACAATTTACTCAATAATCAAATAATTCAAGAAATGCTTATAACGGTAACCGACTAGAAAAAGATTATTAAAATATCTCCTAATTGTCTGCTTATCTCACGCCAAAATTCCACCTAGTCATAACATTTTTCTTTATATATATAAATATATATTTTTTTTTTTTGCCACCAGTTATGCCTTAAAATATAAGGCTATAGTACCTAGAAGTAGTACTATGTCACACTAGACAAGGACGTGTGCTACAATTTACAGCTTTCTTCTTCTTCATTTTTTTTTTTTTTTTCCAATTCCATCAATTCGGGCACAGTTTCTTAAACAACCCAAACTGTGCAGAAAGTTAACCCTTAGACCCATTGCCTAAAATTTACAACTTCCAGCTACGCTTATCACAATGGAGCGTGAGTGTATATATATATATATAGACTGAGCACAGAAAAATCTGTAGATAGTAGCGTCCAATTGACCAAAAATATAAATCTAAACTTTTCTTCGTTTGCATCATTAAACTCTTGAATAAATCAATAGTTTCACTACTTGTCAAAATACTTACAAGAATAAAATATTCTAATTCTAAATAAAGTTTAGATTTGACAAGAAGAAGTTCTTAGGCTCTTACCTCAAATGTGTAGTCAAATCTTCTCTACTCCAGTATTTTGGGTAGTCTCCTCTCTCAAAACATCTGTCAGTATACGCTGACTTAAAATTAGACTATATAAACTAGGGTTCCAACCTTATTTTCTAAAAAACCCCTTAGTAATATTAATTATAAAAGTTGACCTCATAAACAAATTTACTTAAATACCCCTCCTTTTATTTTTATTTTTTTCCGGGTATTACATTCTCCACCCCTTAAAAGAAGTTTAGTCCTCTAAATTTGACATACCTGAGTCCTCAAAAAGATATGGGTATTTCTCCTTCATTTCATCTTCTAACTCCCATGTAGCCTCTCTCACAGACTGGTTCCTCCATTGAACCTTGACATAATGTATGGTACGACGCTTCAACTCTTGCTCCTTCTTGTCCACAATTTTAACTGGTTGCTCTTCATAAGTTAAATCATCTCTTAATTTTAAAGGCTCATAATCCACTACATGACTGGGGTCTGGAACATATTTCCTCAACATTGAGACATGGAAAACATTATGTACCCGTGATAAAGAAGGTGGTAAGGCGAGCCTATAAGCAACTTTACCCATCCTCTCCAAGACTTCAAAAGGTCCTACAAAACGAGGGCTCAACTTACCTCGAAAACCAAATCTCATAACTCCTTTGGTAGGTGAAATCCTCAAGAACACATGATCACCCACTTGGAACTCTAATTTCCTTCTTCTAACATCTGCATAACTCTTCTGCCTACTCTGAGCTATTTTGAGCCGCTCTTTAATCACTTGAATTTTATCTACTGTTTGTTGTACAATCTCAAGACCCAACAATCTTCTTTCTCCAACATCATCCCAACATATAGGAGACCTACACTTCCTGCCATACAAAGCCTCATATGGTGCTGCTTTAATACTTGCTTGGTAGCTATTATTATATGCAAACTCCACCAAAGGTAGATGTTCATCCCATGAACCTTTGAAATCAATTACACAAGCCTTCAGCATATCTTCCAATGTTTGTATAGTTCTTTCTGAAAGTCCATCTGTTTGAGGGTGAAAGGCTGTGCTAAACTTCAAGTTAGTACCCATTGCCTTATGCACACTTTCCCAAAATTGAGACACAAATCTTCAGTCTCTATCAGACACAATAGACACAGGTGCACCATGCAATCTCACTATTTCATTGATATACAATCTAGCTAACCTTTCGAGTGAGAAATCCACCCTAATGGCCAAAAAGTGTGCAGATCCTGTCAACCGATCCACAATCACCCAAATTGCATCCTTACCAGTAGGGGTTCTAGGCAGCCCCGTCACAAAGTCCATAGTAATGTCCTCCCACTTCCGTTCTGGAATGGGAAGAGGTTGCAAAAATCCAGCTGGTCTTTGATGCTCCATCTTGACTTGTTGACACACTAGACATTGAGCAACATATTGAGCAATCTCCCTCTTCATGTTGTTCCACCAAAAAGTCTCCCTTAAATCCCGATACATCTTAGTGCCTCCTGGGTGTATCGTGTAACTCGTGTTATGAGCCTCCTTTGGAATTTCTGCCTTAAGGTCTGGATCATTTGGTACACAAAGCCGATTACCAAACCTCAATGATCCATCCTCATGAATGCAAAACTCAGATTGAGAGCCTAGATTTATCAAATCTCTTATCTTTTGCAACTGTGGATCATTACTTTGTGCAATCTTTATCCTTTCAATCAAGGTAGGCTGAACTCTAAGGTTTGCCAGATGTGCCTCTGCTTCATGAAATTGTACTTCTATCCTCATCTTCCTCAAATCTTCCAGGATGTGTTTTTGTGTAGTCAACAATGCTGCCAAATTTCCTGCAGACTTCCTACTTAAGGCATCAGCTACCACATTGGCTTTTCCAGGATGGTAACTAATAGTTAGGTCATAGTCCTTTAGTAGCTCCAACCATCTTCTTTGTCTCATATTCAACTCTTTTTGAGTAAAGAGGTACTTGAGGCTTTTGTGGTCAGTGAATATCTCACACTGTATTACTACGAATATTTTATGAAGGGGTTGCATGTACAATAAAGTATTGAGATATAATTTATTAATAAGGCCTAGAGTGTAATTATATTTATATAATGGTATTAAATATAATTAATGGTAACTTTAGACTTGTCAAGAGTTGACAGAAAAGTCCAAGGCCCATTGGAGTTAGAGTCTTATTTGTTCCCTTTTGGTCTCATTCCAAGCCACATACTTAAGCCCAATTGGAATGGCCCAAGAGGCTAACCCAATTAGATAATCAGTTAGATACAAGGGGAGAAATATACAGAATTTTAAGAGACACTATTATGAGAATGAATGGTGTGTATGTCAGTGTAAGCCACTCTCTTATTCTCCCTTGAACTAATTGAGAGACCACACTTCTTGGGCGTTAGTGGAATTGGAGTGAAGATTAAGAGTGTTCCCAAGTACTTTTAATCTTTGGTTTTTTGAATTTCACCACATCAAGGTACGCTCTCTTGTTCTTAAATTCTGAAATTTACATAGTACATGTAATTAATTGCAAATGAAGTAGATCAGTTAATTTTCCGCTGCGTATGTTTTGTGTGAAATACAAACCATGTTTTATCCAACAATTATTGGGTTAATATTTTGAAAATCTCAATATTAGATTACATATTCTTTGATGTTCTTAACATGCATGTTGAATTTCATGCCAATGAAATATTGCTTACTATTCGATCTATAAAGTCATATTTTATGTTTTAAAACACAAAAACATGAAATTAAACATTTGATTGATGGTAAAATTTGATAAAATAAAATAAAAATAAAATTTGAAGAGTGTAACTTTGTTTAACACTATACCATGTGTAACTTGAACCTAACTCTCTCTCTCTCTCTCACACACACACACACACACATATATATATATATATATTATCTTCCCCAAAGTACTCATCTTTCTTAGTACTCTCATTATCGCTCATCTGCTTTCTCTCTCATTAATATTCCATTGTAAAAGCCACTTCATTAAGGATAGCAAAATGCATCCACTCATCCCACTTCGCCCTAACTTGCCTCACTCTTTCCCTGTATAGGTTTACACATATTCTATTATCTTTCCCAAAACACTCATCTTTCTTAGCACTCTCATTGTTGCTCATCCCCTTTCTCTCTCATTACTATTCCATTGCAAAAGCCACTTCATTAAGAATGGCAAAATGCATCCACTCATCCCAATTCACCCCAACTTGTCCCGCTCTTACCTATATGTAGAGAATACGAGGCAAGGACAAGATTCCCAAGAAAAACCCAAAAATACCTTGGAATGACCTTAGGCCAGGTCCAAAAGATCATTTTTCACCACTAAAAGTAAAAGCCAATGCAAGAATAAATCTTGAAAATTCTTTCCCACTGAGGGATTTTTTTTTTTTTTTTCTTAGAAAACTTCCCACCGAGTTGGACAAGCTAAGTTGGGCATAGAAGCCTCGTTTGGACTGTAAAAACTTGGCCACAATCCAAAACATATTGTAGACTTCAAGACAAGCTCAAATTGATAAGAATTGCTTTGAGATTTCCGTGGTTTCTATAAAAACAAAAGTTTTGGATTCAGGCTGGATCAAAAAGTGCCCAGAAAATGGAAAAATGTATCCAGGATATTTTTCTTCCATGGTTTCGCCGTACAGGTTGTCAATTCATCTAGTCTATATAAAGGCAGTACCAATTAATTCATAGGGGGGCCATCTTTTCTTAATGCATATGCAATTTACATTCCATATTTCTAGTAATGGTCTCATCTTATCAAAATTTAACTGATTTACACTACATTGGTTAGCTCCCTTCCTTTGAAGCCGTCGCAACTTGTACTCGATATTTAGAGAAAACATCAGCTAAGATAGCCTTCTCCTTGACCTTTAACCTGCATAATGATCAACAGAAATTATATGAATTAAAAATTAATATAAAAATAAATTAGGAAAATCAATCAAGTCAACAACAAAATGCAAATGCAGGAGATTACCTCTTGGCAGATCCTGGAATGCCTAACTTCGGAATCTTCACTCTCTTTTCTTTTATGACTAGCTTTTTCTCGGGAACCTTTTCTCCTTTTACTTTCGCATGTAGCTTTTTCTCTGGAACCTTCTCTCCTTTTCCTTTAGCAACTAGCTTCTTCTCAAGTACCTGGACTCTTTCTAGCTTTGAGGAAGAGGAATCAGTTAAAGAATCCTTCCTTGGTTCCATACTATTATTACCAACATTTATCTTCAATACACCAACGGTTTCCAGGTTCTCTCTACTATCTACCACTTCTGCTCTTACAAACTCATCATCTCTGTCATTAGATTCATCAGAGGTGGTCTCCTCCCATGAATCCAGAGAAGAACCATCCACATTGGAAGCTGTGTTTAGGTCTTCTTCCAAGCCAAGAACTGCTAGCCGGGGAGAAATGTTGGAAATGCCTGTTGATTGTACATGAACAGAACTTGGAGACTGTATAATATCACAGTTTATCTGCTTCTGAATTTTACCAAACTCAATAGTTTGTCTAGAAAATATTTGTACAAACCTAACATAAGAGGATTATTGTTTTAGTGAATACAATTCTAGCAAACTGAAAAAATTAGGCTCACTTATGAACCAGCAGAGAAGTCTGTCCGTGCCATCAGATGCAATGTTTAGTATGGAATAATGTCATGCATTACAAGTAACTGAAAAACTTTTTGTTTGATTGAACTCCTTTCAGAAGGAAAAAGAAGAAGATAACAAGTACCTAGTTGCATCCTCCTCAGTCTTGAAATCAACAAAAGCAAAACCCTTACAGATGGGTTCCCTAGTCTTCTTGTTCCCATAAACTGCTGGGACTATATTAAGTATCCCAGGGACCCCTACAAAAGCAGATTTCAAATCCCTATGAATGTTCTTTTTCTTAGGAAGGTTGACAACTCTTACTCGAACTCCACTTGGAACAACTTCAGGAGCTGCATAAGTCCAATACAGTAAACTCAGACTCACTTTGGTAAAAATGGAGAAGTAAACAATTCAACGCTATAAATTAACCTGAAAATAGTTATTGATTAAATGTTTAATGAATATTACCAACAACTTCGCCAAAGCACATAAAAAAAGCACCCTATGAAATAATTTTTCACAGGCAAAAGAGTATTAGTTTAGCAACATAAATGACTGATATTACAGACACAAGGGTATCCTATTAGTCTGTGTTGGCTATTGTTGCTGGCTTGGTGCAGAGTTTTTCTGTCACCTGATTGGAGTGGGTCATTGGACCTAACTTTGTTTTCTTTTCAGTTGAATAAAAATCCTTACTGATTCATACAGAAAAAAGAAAGAAAAAAAAATGTACAGTTTGCATGGCCATAGTGTAAGACAGATGCTCTTCAGTCTTCATAAACCACATGCCAAGAATTTTATTGGAGAAAATTTAGAGAATGTATTTGAGCAGGGAAAGAAATTCAACAAGAAGAAGGAGAATGATGACTTCCAATTCTATATCCCAATGCTGTCAATGTGTCGACAGATGTTCTTCAGTCTCCACAAACAAAAATGATATTCCATTAACAATAGAGAAAATGAATAGAGTGAACTTAATTGGGAAAACCATGCAAAAATAGAAGTTCCTTAGAATTGAAAGCCAATTGTGCAAATTGAAAAGAAAGAATTGTAGCCAATTGGAGATGCATAATAAACGAGGGTTTTAAAAAAAGCTTCACTCCCATCATACATTTTGAACATAACAAAATCATAAACTGGTAGGAACACTAAAAAATTATGCATTTTCAGATGAGAACTGTGCTTAAGGCTATTGAAATTGAACTAAGGATAAGGAACAATGGTCTTTTGGAAGGGATGAAATACTGCTGATGGTGATGAGGACAAAGTGAATATTATTTTGGTTTCTAAAGAATATGAAAAGGTGGCTGAAGAATAACCACCGAAGCATTGAAATGAGCGTCTACCATTGTAGCCATGATAATAAGCCATAAAGCTAAACTTACATTAGCTCAATTAAGGATAA